>VZRJ01007431.1:4615-30597 GCA_013397565.1 Ptilonorhynchus violaceus | reverse complement strand
GTGGGACAACTGTGCTTCTAGCATTAAGGTGCTTGAGTAGATTGGAACTTCCTTTGCAATGGTGTGAGGGTATTTGGGAATCATGCAAAACCCACTTTTGAGGTGGATGCAGGAGCGCAGCTTGCTTTTGCAGTGCACTGTAGGCCGCTGGTGCAGCCTGTGCCCAAGCCAGCTCTCCTCTGGGAGGCTGAAGCACTGGCAATGTCGGCAATCACTGTTTTAGTTCATGTATTACAAGGCCCACATGCATCATATTGACCACAGGTACTGCTGTTGTCACCCAGCTAAGCCGCTGTCAAAGCCCTAGAGTGGGAGGGCTCTTCAGGAGATGACACTTCAGTCCGTGTCCTGGGCATGCCTGCGCTGGATACTTCCGAAAAGTGAAGGAATCAGCTGCCTGCAACAAAACTGCCCCATTGGTGCACATTTCCTCTAACTCATTCTCTCTTGTGCTAGGTCCATCCACACCAACACCCACGGTCCCCTTGCCAGGCACCACAACGCAGCCTGTACACACAACCTCACCAACAAGACCCACTCCGAGCTCAGGTACTATTGTTTCCCATCTCCTTCTCTTACTGCCTGTTAAAACTTTCCTGTTTTCTGAATCCAGGTTCCACAGTCAAGTCACAGAATTTTTATACTGGAGGATCAGAGCTTTTCCTTGCCAATTACACTTTTGGAACATTTCTCCACTTCTTGGAGTCTTTCTGACTTCTCACTATATTCATCTTCCACTGGGTGTCTTTTGCCACCATGCTGATATTTTCATAAGAGTAGACCAGACAGCTGGTAGTTATTTCACATAGCCTTTATTGTTATGTCCATAAATATATAAATTACTCTTTTGTATGGAAAATTTCTACCTGTTATAGAGATGTTATTGTCTGTATATTTTAAAATTTAATTTAGTTTCCAGATTTTGTTTTTGTTTGGGATATAATCCAATTATGTTTTCCTGCAAAAGACTTATTTAATATTGAGGACATATACTAAAACGTCAATTTAGTTTAACTGCTTCTTTCCTCCAGTTTTAATTGCTAATGTCTATATGTGTCAACTTGTTAATTACAAGAGAGTCATAGCTCACCTGGTCAGTTTAGAGATCTTCTCCTTTTTTTGGTAATTGTTAAGTATATCACTGTTAGACTATTAATACTGTCTTTGTAAGGAGTTAAGGTTGACATGTATACGCAACCCTAAGTGTAGCTATATTTTAACATAGCATTAAAAAGCAAATATGTAAAGACCTCATTTCCTGATTTTTTTTGTTGTTGTTTTTAAACACCATGAAGCACCTTCAAGCTCAACTCTGCTAAGAGGTGATGGGAAGCTTTTTTCTTCAAAATCAGAATTTTTTATTAGCATTCAAAATCTTACCCAGGTCACACACATAAATGCACACACAGGGTACCTCCATTTGTACATATCCCTGGCTATTTAACTTCAATATTTTTTAAGAAATGTGTAAGGGACATCTCGTGAATGCAATGTTCAATCTGAGTTCCATAAATGGTGTGAGTATAGAACCCCAGACAGCTGACAGTTCAGCAGTCTATTCTGCCTAAGCAACTCTGTAAATTTTTTGAGTAAATTCTTCCTATTTAGTCAGAAATAGCCTTTCAGATGTGAACGCTAAAAGCTCACTGCTCCACATTATACAATGATGTCTTAATGCCTTTTGCTCAACTTTCTTCATCAACCTCTAGCATAGATTTCTGATACACAAGAGTACAAATTATTTATGGGTCCAAAGATAGAAGACTGGGTTGGGCTTTGGAGTGCAATTGACTGATGTCATCACTGTTATATCTGAGCAACAAATAGAAAGTAACACAAACAAACAGGGAACCAAGCAACTGCAAAAGTCTGATGAAGACTCAGAGGGACTTTGTCTTTCTTTCTTCACAGGTCGTGCTTCCTGCAGTGCCTCTGGGGATCCACATTATAACACTTTCGACCACAAAGTCCATAATTTCATGGGAAATTGCACTTACACCCTCTCCAAAGTGTGCACTGTCTCTGAGAGTCTTCCGTATTTTGATGTGTCCACAACAAATGAGCACAGAGGAGCTAACACCAAAGTCTCTTATGTGAAGTCAGTGCACGTGGAAGTCTATGACAATCAGATTTCTCTTCTGAAAAACAAGAAAGTGAATGTAAGAAAATACCTGTTTAAAAGACATATATAATTTTTAACTGACATGCACATTATTAAATATTATCTCTGTAGAGTTTATAAAAAAACTTTATCCTCCTATCAGTGACATCTACCTCTTTTAATGAGATCTCCAACGAATTTGCTCAGATTAAACGTTCTTTAATTAATTTCTGTTCCCTTATGCACAAGATCCTATCTTTCAGTGATCTGTACTAGCTGCTGGTAGTTGTAAGAGTCCCAGCAGCCATACACTAACTTTTACAACTTGCTGTACAGGTGAATGGTCGCAGAATGAACCTGCCTGTATTTATTGAAAAGAAGATCAGTATTCAAAGCAGTGGTGGATATGCTCTCTTGGAAACTGACTTTGGACTCTGGGTGAGATATGATGGAAATCATTACGCAGAAGTCTCTGTGCCCTCTAATTACAGTGGTCTGCTCTGTGGCCTTTGTGGTAAGTGGTAGCTGGTGATTACTTAAACATTTTTTCATAGCATGTAGAAATTGCAAGTGTAGTTTGTCTTGTTAGTTTCTGATTATTCTTTGGTTTGGATCATCTGAAGCTTCCTAGTTCAATCATCTCTTCATGAATTTCTCACACTTTTAATGCAGGAAATCTGCCTAAGAATACAACAGTGCAAATAGCACTGTTTAATTTTTAGTCCAGCATTCTACATGTAGGATCCAAGAAAATGAGTAGAGTTTATTTTGGATTAGAAGTTTTTTCTTGGATGCCATGTAATCTAGTTACATAGGAACTTACAGAATTCCTGCTTCAAACATACGAGCAGCAGCTCTTGTCAGTAGTCAAAACACAATTCAGCTCTTACTTTTCCCAGTAGAGATTGATGTTATGTATATATTCTCCCTATTTCATTTTAATTTATTTTACAGCCTGAAACCTAGTGTTTTTTCTATGGGTTTGAACTTCATGTGTCCTATAAATCTCTATTTACCCTCATAGGTAATTATAATGGTGATCCAAATGATGACAATATAAAGCCCGATGGTGACGCTGCAAGTGGTTCCACTGAACTTGGAGAAAGCTGGCTTGTGCCTGAGAATAACACTGTGTATGTATAATAATTTAATCACATGGCATTTGCTAACCAAACTCTTAAAATCAAGTATCCATCCACTCGCTGGATTTGTCATCCAGTACCATTCTACACCTTCCAGCTGCCCATTAGAAGTAGGGAGCTGCACTTTTACACAAAGCAGAGGATAAGAGGATTTGTGTCCTTTAAATCTCATTTTCTAAAGCAGGAACTGTCTGTTGAGTGTGAGGGGGCATGGTACTTCAGTCCAGTTCCCTGATTGGAAACCATAACTGTTTGGATCCCACAGCTCTTTTTCTCAGCTAAGAATAAGCCTTTGAATAGCCCAGAAGGGATCAAAAAAGGAGTTCATTCATTGAGAGGGCTGACATCAGCTTTTCAAAGAAGCTGGATAAAGTCTTGTGACTGAAATAAAATGTACTCTTTTGTGCAGGGTTGTCATGTATTAATTTTCCACTGAACATCTGATAGTAAGAGATGTGAAACACATGTTTTATTTGCTTGCTTTCCCCAGATGCTCCAGTGGTGGGACAGAAGAGCAATGTGATCCTGTGTTGGACAGTGACGCAAAGAAAAACACAGCATGTGGCATGATCACAGACCCAACAGGTAGTATGTTGGTAGATCTCTGTGAGCCATGGGATCCAGCATGGTCTAGCTTGTTTTGTCTCTTCTTTACAGTCTCTTTTTCTGAGCTCATATTGGAAGCATATAAAACCTCCAGTGTGAATGGCCAGCATAAAACCCATAGGTGCCTGGTCAGGATATGTCATCTGTTCAGACAGTGCCAATGTGTCCATGAAGATTGTCTGAGAACGTGTACACAGAGCCATAGCTGCTCTTTGTGTTATAGTGACTTGCACTCTGCTTGCTAAAAGAAATAGTTCAGAGGGCACTGTCAGTGTGTGTATTACAGATACTTTATCTGAAATTCTGTATATGTTCCCTGCATTGGACAGCCCCTGTAGTTGTCTAGAATTAGTGGTTTGCCTAGGCAGGAACACTTAATTTATGTAAGCTATGTTGTATCTATCATGCAAAAAGAAGAAAATCTGATCCAGGAAGCCCGTTCTCATACTGTGCATTGTGAATCCATTTCAAGTGCTGGTTTAAGTTACTTAACAAATTAGTGTGGAACACTCACAAAGCGTTTGCTGTGACAGAAAATACATGGTGATCATAGTCTTAACATTACAGTGGTTTTTTTCTATCCTTCTATATATCTTTCTTGATTTACACAGGAATCTTCAAGGACTGTCACACCAAAGTGCCTCCAGAGAATTTCTTTGAAAATTGTGTTTATGACATGTGTTTCACTGCGGGCCAGGCAATATCCTTATGCTATGGACTACAGGCCTATGCTGAGTCATGTGTCAGTGCTGGGATATGCATAGAGTGGAGGAATGCTACTCTTTGCCGTGAGTGTTGTGATATAAATATCTATTCTGGATTTTAACTTCATTGTCCTCTACCCTTTCCATGCATGTTCATTTTATGTAATGTTCTGAATATAGTCTATCTTTTAAAATGTCTTGAGCCTGCTTCAGATTCAGTACCATTCCAGTATTTGTATAAACCGCTAATTTTGAGAACATTTGGATACATGCAGGTTAAATCCTTAAAATTTAAAATATTTATAATTTGGTATTAGTTTCTTAGAAAAGTCTGCTTACATTCAGCTGTGTCTTATGTGAGCTTCTGCACTGAGAAATAAGTTCCTTTGCTTCAGTGAAAGTCTACCATCCTCAATGTCACTGGAGCTGGTAGTCCTCCATAAAAAAACCAAAAGCTTATCAATGGCTCTTGGTTAAAAAACTAATAAGAGACCTTGAGAAGCAGCTGTTTCTAGGAAGTGCTCTATTTCTCTCTAAAGCAAAGAAATCGAGTATTACTAGTTATCTCTCAATCAATTCTCTTCAGAATGACCTTATGGCAAATTTAATATAATGAACCCATATTTCTCAGAATAAGGCTTTCCGGGGATTCCACTGGTGCTGATTTTAAGCAACACTGGACAGTCTTCTGCTTGCCAGACATACAGTCATAGAATCATAGAATCATAGAATGGTTTGGGTTGGAAGGGACCTTAAATATCATATAGATCCAACCCTCCTGCCATGGGCAGGGATGCTTTCCATTAAAACAGCTTGCTCAAAGACTCATCCAACCTGGCCTTGAATAATTCCAGGGATGGGACATCCACGATTCTCTGGGCAGCATCTTCCACAAACTATACCCCTGGAGAGAAAAAAAAGAAGTCCTCTAAAGGTCAACCATACTTAAATAAACCATAATTGTTCTCTACGGTTTTTTGTCTCACACTAATTTTTATTATACCAGTTACCACTGCATTACCTTCTGCAGAGCTGCACCTTTTTTCTTTTTTTTTTCTTTTTTTTCCTGTGATCAACAATTAGCTCTGCATTTAAACTAAACTGTAAAAAAAAAATTGATAGGTTCTAGTAGCTGATCAGTTTGGAAAAAGAATTAAACATGATACAGAAATAAACATGATAAAGCACCCAGTAAGTCATCTCTGGGAGGACAGAGCACCAAGAATTCATACAAAAAAAAAGAAGACAGAGCAAGAAATTAGCTTCTAAGCCCCCAATTCAGATTGAAGCTATGGACATCCAGACTCCATAGTCTGAGGCCATAGCCCAGGACCTCAATGTCTATGGGTTGATTATGGTGATAAAGATTCAGTAACATTAGGATGTTTGACTTTCAAGTTCTCTCTCCATCAGTGATTCAAATAAAAACTCAATTAAAATCCTGACCAAGGGAAGGTAGTCTGGCTAGATGACTGGAGATGTTGGCTGTAAATTGTCTGACAGGACTAAGAGATCCTGTTGTAGGGACAGAAGTAAATGAGAAACATACATAGTGATTTATCACAGAATCCAGCCAAAACCATTTTTTCTGTTTCTTTAGATGACAGAAATGGACAAATGCTTCATTATTTCTGTAAAATGTAATGCTATCCCTGGGGACCATGTTTGAGCAATGGAAGCCCAATTCTACCATGAGCAGGAGGGGTGTGAAAGTATATTTGCCTCAAGTGAAAGACAGAGTGTGATTTTTAGTTCTATTTTGGAATATACGGCAGATGTTCAAATAGTAGCTACAGTAATGGGGACATATCAGCTGGTATGGCAAAAGATTCTTCTGTTCCCTTAATTGGGTCACTTTATGCCTTTAAATCAGCAGAAAAAGGTTTACTGAACCACCCACAATTAGTCATGTGTGATCACATCAGGTGTACCCCCAACACGAGCCTGCAATATTTGACTTTGTTGTGAGGTGAAGCACAAGGGTGGCCCACGTGTCTTGCCCTCTATCAAAAGCCACCCGTCTCCCTTGGCAAGAGAATCCTTTGTATTCACCACTCTCCTGTCAGGCTTTCTAAGAGCCATTTTATATATTTTCAGGAGCAAACAGTGGAAGCATCAGGAAAACTTTCATTATGATTTTGCCCTTGTGAGTGATCTTATTTTTTCTCTTTATCTAGCAATGTCCTGTCCTGGAGGCAGCATCTACCAGAGCTGTGGTACTAGGTGTCCTTCTACCTGTTTGAACATCTCAGCAGTTGATTCCTGCAGTTCTGTACCAGTGGAAGGTTGCTTCTGTAAGGAAGGCTATGTTTTGAGTGGAGACAAATGTGTGCCAGAAAGCAACTGTGGTTGTGTTGATGAAAAAAACCAGTATCACCAGGCAAGTTACCTCAGACATTTAAAAAAAAAAAGGAAAAAAAAAATCAAGAGGGGATCTCATTCTTTATTGCTGTGAGAGAAAAAACCATGTTAATAACACTACACAATTCATATTTACAGCATTAATAATTTCAAAATAGACTTACTTTGCCAGCTTTCTCAGTCCATAAGCTGTATGGCTACAACTGCCCAAATGCTCATATATCCTGCACATTCAAATACTAATAATTTGATTTTCCCTTACGGTTTTACCTTCCTATTTATAAGATACACTTTACACTCTTTTTTCCCCTTAGCTGAACGAAAGCTGGTTCACCAGTTATCCCTGCACTGAGCGCTGCACCTGCAAGCCTGATAACACCATTGAGTGCACATCCTGGGAGTGTGGAGTCCAAGAAGAATGCAGTATTCAGGACGGTGTGCTAGGCTGTCATTCCAATGGTAAGTCCTGCCTGAAAATCCTCCTGATGTCAATTCCTTAATTAGATCCTCTTCTCCATCTAGCTTTATTATAAATATCTTTGCATATGTAATAGTGAAGAAGTCCCAAGTGACTGCTGCCAGAGCTAAGAGATGAAAATACATGATGTTCTGTCTTGCAAGCACAGATGCCCTTCTGTTGTAGTGGATATCAGCAAAAACTGATGCTGCTCAAAAGTTTGCAAGGTTGCTTGGATTCTATTTGTACTGATAATGAAAACTCAAGTCCCACATCACCAGTGCTGCAAGCTTTAAATTTCGTTGTATTTCTGTGTTTCTGGGTTATGACAAGTGCACTATGTATTGATATATATAGATACAATTTCATTTACTTTTATATTTATATCTATACTTATACAGATAATCATTTATTTTTATATAGAGAAGTAGAAAAGCTCTGTATTACCCTCAACTACCATGAATCATAGCTACCACATCATATAGAAATATATACAGAAGTTCATTTGCTGCCAAGTTGTCATTTTGTCTGTAATTTGCAAACTGAATCTAGGAGATGCTTTCTGGAAATTTCTTATTTCCAAATAAATGTCATTGGCATGAACCTGAGATGCCCCTGTACAAGTTTGCCCACATAATGATGATCAGGATGTGGTTGCTACACTAATGCAAACTGTTTTGGTCAGCTGAGTCCACGGTGAAATCCAATACAAAATTCTTAGACCATTTTTTTTTCATCTTCAGGTCAAGCAACTTGTCAAGTGGTAGGAGATCCCCATTACTTCACTTTTGATGGAATGAAGTACACTTTTGTGGGAACCTGCACCTACACTTTGGTTGAGGTTGTCAGCAGTGCCACCAATGTCATTCCTATAACCATACTTGGCAAGAATGAAGACAGAGGACTGAGAGGGGCCACATACCTGAAAGAAGTCTACATAGATGTGTATGGTGTACGAATCACCCTTCAGAAAAACCAAGGACTCCTGGTAGGTGGTGGTGCTCTTTTTTCTGGCAAGAAGTATCTTAAAATTAGCTCACTTACAGTAGCTGTAGGAAAAATGGATCCTAAGGAATATGTACACATATGCTTAATAATTGTGGGCACCTCACTCCATTAAGTGGATGTCATGAGGAAATACAATTTTGCACTAGTTCCCAAGGCTTCTGGTTTGGGTTTACTGTTTTATTGTCCATGACTTGGAGATGGAGCCCAGGGCCTCCATACTGGAGAACTGCTGTCTGAATTAAAACATGGGACTCCCCACTTCAACATCTTTTATCAGCCCAATCGCCTATAGCCAGCAAGGCATACTGTATCAGTCTAGAATAACGTGGGGAGCCATGGCAATACTGGAGCCAGGCAATCTACACTATGGGTGAGTAAAAGCTTGCTCACCACCAGGGATCTTTCCAGTTCCCTGTTAAAGGCACAGGATATGAGTCCTGCCCAGCTCTCCTCAGCTAAAAGGCTGATTCCTGCCACCCATAGTTGCAATATGAATGGTGAAAGTGTAAAGAGCTAAAACTGTCACAGAGAAATCTTCAGCACTGCTAGGAATATAGACTGTGAGCAGCAAAGCTTTCATAGAAGAATGTCCATACTAACAAATGACACATCTCTCCAGCTGAATGATGAGAGAGTCTACACTCCAGTGCAGAACCGACTGCGAGGTGTGTCCATCGGAAATGTTGGCAGATTTATAGTAGTGGAAACTGACTTTGGTGTGATAGTGAAATATGATGGCAATCATCATCTGGAAATCACCCTCCCACGCTCTTATTTCTCACAGGTAAGATTCAGTATGCAAACACCTGGAGTTGTTTCAAAGGCACAGCTTTGTGCATTTATTTCTAGTTCCTTTTATTCCTGTATTTTGCTATTGCATCTTTCTTTGTAGCTGTATTGTAACACATGTAATTTTTTTCCTTTTCATTTTTTTCTCTTCACAACAATTTCTTTGTGTTCCAAGGGGGTAGTTAAAGAAAATTACCTGTCATGGGGAATATGTCTAACTTAGAGAAATTAAGAGCTTGAAGCCTTAGGGAATCACAGATTTACTGCAATTTCAGTTTTGTTTCTCCATGGGTGCAGTCAGAATGTCTGAAATGTCCGGCACAGGATTGGTTGTTGGTGGTGATTTTGTCACATTATTTCATAGGCAATGAATAAGAAGTCATTGGGGAAGTTGATGCAAACAGGTCATGCTTAGCATATGGTTCTTTTTCATCTGCAGGTGCATGGCATGTGTGGCAATTTCAATGGTAATCGTGAAGATGATCTGTCCTTGACCAATGGTACAGTCGTCAGTGCCCCACAGTTTGGAAATAGCTGGGAAGTGGAGAAAGACAGTGATACGGGGTAAATGCTAAATAATTTTCATACCTTCCATCTTGCTTCAGGAAACAGTGAATTGTTTTCAATTGTTTTGACTGTCTGCTACTTTGTAACATATAAGCAGTGTATACAAGACTTTTCTCTTCTTGAATTTGAAGCTCAAAAAACAGCCATCTCCACAGGAAACCACTGCACAGGCCAAAGGGAAACCACAGCTGTTCTATGAATCTATGTACACACTTGGAGAATGAGCCTTTGGGGCAGTCCACAGTGTGGACTCTGTTTATTTTACACTGATAACACCGAGAGCAGGATGATGCTGCTGGGGAATGGTGAGGGCCAGCTGCTCCCTAGCAGACAGGGAGCCGTATGTGACAACACAGCTGAGAAAACAGTGGCCTCACCAGCCAGGGTCCATGCCACTCTACCTGAGCGAGGCAAGCAGGGAAGCCCCACAGACAGAAGCTGAGGTCAGCCTGGCTCAGTCCAGGTCACCACAGAAATTTGTAGTGATAAGACAGATCCAAGGTCAAGCTGTGAAGTCAATCCTCTAGTCAGGATCAAGTTCAGTGAGAGTAACGAGTGTCAGACACAGCATGGTGGTTGTCAGGCTTCTGCCCAGTCTTACATTCATAGACAGAAGGAAGTCTGTAGTCTCCAGACTTTTCTACCTTTCAGTAAAAAGAAGCTTTTCCATTTCAGTCAGTCATACATATGCCTTTGAAACTTAAATGCTTGTGTCTGTGCTTTCTTGCAGTTGTTTGCCAGACTTAAGAGAAGATGATGATCCTCCTTGCACTGCTGAGAATGAACAAGTCATTGAAAACCAGTGCAATGTTCTAAAATCAGACAAATTCAAAGTATGCCATAGTCTCGTCAGCCCTGATGACTTCATAGAGATCTGCATCTATGATATGTGCCAGTATGATGGTATGAAGTCTGCTCTCTGCAACATAGTTGAAGCCTATGTGGACACCTGCAAGAATCATGGAATCACCATTAAATGGAGGAACAGCACATTCTGTCGTAAGTACACAAGCAAGTGAACAAACTGAAACCTGAATGACTGATTGCATGAAAAAATTAGCAGAATTAGGTGGACAAGTTATGTGAAAGAAAATTAGACCCAAATTTTCACAAAATGCAATTCTACTATCACAATTCCATTGCTGCACTGAACTGTGTTCACGTTCAGAAAAACACAGAGATAACTCAAGACTAAACAAATTACGGATATTAATGTGGACTTAGAATGGGTTTAGTAGCCAAATGAACGCCATGAGATATTGCAGTGAGCCAAAAATGGAGAAATAATACAACCAGAAGACTAAAAGAAAGTTGGATACTGTGTCAGGATAGCGGGCTCAATGCCACTCCCTGCAATTTGAATGAAAACTGTCAATTTGCCCAATAGTTTATTTATGGACCCTATTCTCAGATTAATTTTCAGAGTATGTGCCTCACTCCACCAATTCAACAAAGCTACAAACAAATTGTGTAAAAATCAGTAAAGATCATGCAGTGTGGTTTTATTTGTGGTTTTTTTTCTAATTTATTATTATATTGTGGGATTATCACATAATGTTGTGGAGGACAAAACAGTTAACTGGTTAAAAAACAAGTCAGATGAAGGTTTAATAGATCCATCAGAACTCCCTAGCTGCGTCCTTGCCATGAGTGGAGGAAAATACTGGGATAACAAATTTTTTGTCAATTTATACTGTTTCTTGAACTGTCCCCTTATGTACCTCTAGTCATTGGCAGAAATAGGATTTAGAGCTAGCTGAATCTGCAGTCTGACAATGCATCTCCTGATCTTGCCTGTCTGTAAATTTACACCTGGTTTGCATCAATGGAGGGTTGAACATTCTAAGGAATTTGCCTTTAAGATCGTAATTTTTAGCAGTGCCCAAAGAGGCATTTGCAGCTGAACTGGAATATTGAATCTGGATGATCCAGTGCCAGGTCCTACCAGTTCAGGCATACCTGTAATAAAACTGAATCAGCAGCTCCAGAGAGCGTTCTTTGTTTTGGTTTTTTCTGTTGTTGTTTCGTGTTTTTTTAAGTAAAATATAAAAATAAAAACTGGTTGATTATCAAAATCAGCTACTAAAAGCCAGTTCTGTACTACCATTGCATAGGCCAAGGTAGCTTTCAGTGTTTGCAGTGCTCTCAGTAAATGTATTTAATAATGCTGGCTCTGTTCTCCCACACAGCATTGCCCTGCCCATCCCGGAGCCACTACAAAGACTGTGTATCTGCCTGCCCATCAACATGCAGTGACATTTTTGCCTCTTCCCTTTGTGAGAAAACAGAAGAGTGCACAGAGGGCTGTGAATGTGATGATAATTATGTGCTCAGTAATGGCAACTGTGTACCTCTGAGCAGTTGTGGCTGCAGGGATGATGACAACAATTACTACAGCGTAAGTAGTGTGTGGAGCAAATCTCTGACTTCAAAATTTGTAGAAAATTGGTCTCCTGTCCATCTTAATATGAGAGAGAGAGAGATATCAAAGTCTTCAGGGTCCACCTCTTAAATACCATTCATCTGATTAGTAAAAATTGCAGGCTGGGGTATCAGGAGATGCAGAAACTTGCCTGGTATTGCACACCTGAGGCCAAAACTGAGGCCTATTTGAAAACAGTCAATTGATCAGAGTTACTCAGGCAGTCTGTCTTAGTCCTGTTTTGCGTTCAAATTCGCATGTTGAAGACAGTAAGATAAAGGAACTGAGAACCCCTCTCCCAGGCTCTTGTTGAGACCATACTTAGATCGAGCAGTTGGGGAACTGCCAACTGAACAAGGTTTCACCTTGCCAGTCCCCACACCCTTGGCTATAGAACTTCTATTGCAATGCAAAGCTGAGCACCTTGATAACATATTACTGACTCATGTCCAGGCTGGGGAAACATGGATAACTCCACACTGCAACAAAAGATGCCAGTGCCAGAAGAACGGTGTCATCAGTTGTAAGAGCTATAGCTGTGATTCTAGAGAAACCTGCATCGTCAAAGATGGAAAACACAAGTGCAATCCAACAAGTATGTGCAAGCAGGTCTTCACTTGGGATTCACTTGAGGGCTGGAGAAGGAGGGAGGATGTGGGTGTCCATTCTTTCTTTCATGGTAATTCCAGTTTTTCATGGGGAAAGAATGCAACTCTGACTGTGTTGTTGACAACACATTATCAAATACAAAAAGGCCTCAGTTCTCGTAACAGAAAGTTCCAGTTCCATACAGAGAATTTGTAGAAGGAAATGGGTATCTGGGTATACTTATGTCTAGAAATTTGACAGTTCAGTCTGACTAGTTTAAATAAAATTTTTAAAAAAATCTTCGTTTATAAATAAAATTTTAAAAAAAACTTCATCTACCAAAAGCAGAACTCAGTTTGTGAATCCTATCACAATGATCCTGTATTTTCCATTGCATGTTGGCTTGAGAACAGGAAAAAAAACTCAAAAATCAATAAACAAAACCAGGACAGAGCAGATCTGAACAGATGTGTGATTGGCCAGTCAGAGAACTTTGGTGCTTTTCATTCAACATTTATGTTGCCTAGGCAAAGTTAATCCCATATTCTCTAGGTAGGTTGGGTTGATTAGGAGAGAGCTTGTTGCATAGTGTCCCTACACTTCAATTTTGAAGAATAGATGGCATCAGTCCTAATGTATTGAGGATCAGTACAAAAGCATAAGGTAAATCCAGTGTCCCCCTGCCACATTTTGGCAAAATATCAGAGCAGAGGCACCCCAGGAGTTTTAGGATAGCCTTGCTCCTGGCATAGTGGTTTATTCTGTGCTCAGTCGTCAAGGAGAATACATAGATGGTAGTCACTGCATCTGATTGTTAGGTCTGGTGAACTCAATGATCAATTTAGTAACCTCAGAGGAAATCAGTGACAGCGCTGAGTCGGCCAAAATTAAACATTGCTTTTCAATTTTGTAGCAACACATGGCAGAGGTTTATGAAAACAACATCTCTTAAGAGCCCACTTCAAGCCGTGCTTGTGGCAGTCATTCCTCTGCAGAGGGCCAATGTGCACAACTTGGTCTCTATAAATTCTATACACCCTAATGCTCTGCTTCAGCTCAGTTAGCTCACACTGGTTCTCAGCAGAGGAATGAGTTTTTCTGTCCATCTCTCCATTTGAGTGTCCATTCGCTAGAGTGATGCCTGAGCACACAACTTTCAGACCTGCATGCTAGCAGCAATCATTTTTATCTAACATTTTGAAGCAATTCATGCATGGGATCTGGCACATGCACATTTAGACTGGAGAGTACTGAAGCTCTTCCCTTTTAGGTTTTGGGAGATGCCAGGTCATGGGCGACCCACACTACAACACCTTCGATAGGCTGGTGCACCACTTTCAAGGGAAATACACCTATATTCTGGCTCAGACCATCCCTGACCTACCTGATACTCTGACACAGTTCAGCATCGAAGGCATGAACTATCCTTTACGTGGAAGCCGACATATTACTCACCTGAAAGAGGTTCTCATCAACGTTTACAACCACACAGTGCGATTCAGGCAGAACAAGCAGATTCTGGTAAGTCTCTCCCTGAGTGCAGAGCATGGAGAAAGGCCCTCCCTTGGAGTAAAATACCTTTGAGTAATGAAAGTTTGTTTTGAATAATTAAAGTATTAAAGCTAACTGTATTATTACAGTAGTGCTATGAGGCAAACACAAACGAGGATTTCAGGTGTGTGGAGTCTCTTTTCTCCATAGCTATGAAAGATACAATTCTACTTCACACAAATAAATTAATAAATAGAGTTTTAGGAATGAAACAACAAATATCTCAAGGCTTACAATAAAGCCACACAAACTTTCACCAGTGGTAGGGAAAAGTGTGATTTATGCTAGGATAATTTAATTTCCTTCCTCTTTATTGGTATGTAAGAGTGTATACAGCTCATATATACATTTTTAGCTCAATAATAGAAACGCCTTAGGATGATATAAAAGTACTGTGTCCAGATCACTTTCCTCAATACATGATTTTGTTAACTTTGAAAAATTAAATACTGAGTTTTTTACTAGTTAAATTATCTGATATGTTTATCATAGAAACAGAGAAGTGTTGGATTGTAGCATTGACCTGCACTGAAACCAGATTTTAATTTGGCCAACATACAATGAATTTTAATTTATTTTTTCCCTGTTAGTTGGATGGTGTGAAGGTGAGACCTCCTCTTCGACCTCATGAAGGTATTCGTATATATCAGAGGACAACAAGAATTTACCTGGAGACAGATTTTGGCTTATACCTGAGCTTTGATGGCAATCAAAATGCAGGTAAATGATACTAAAAATCTGTGCAGAAATATTTATGCACTGTCCCCAAAATTGTTCTCATTCCAAAGGAGGTCTAAACCCAAGGCAAAATTTGAAACCTTCACCCTTTGAGCTTTGTGATCCTTTGTGATATGAAATACCAGAAAATTACAACAAAAAGTGTTTCCGGCGAACCAGAAAAAAGCATAAAACTGGCATTTCTCTATCCGGATCTCCCTGAATTTAGGAGAAATGAGATGTAGAGTCAGGCTGTTATACTTTTTTTCATGTTAAGGCCTGAATGATAAAATCAAAAGCAAATCACTTAAAATTGATGATCGGTATGATGGGTCAAAGTCTGTCCCTTTGCCAGTCACAGGAGTTATAGGACTGGGATCCTCAAGCTATATACTAGAAGTGTATCATTTTACATGATTCGTCTCAAGCCTACTCCAGAAAATCCCATTCTTTAGTGTTTGTCAGGACTTTTACATGGCATATACACAAGTCACTCATGTAAGCTGGACACGTTACCCCCTCTGTTCAAAGCAGAGTTACTCCTGATTTACAACAGCATATAGCTATATTATTTCTGAGTGTAAGGTGAAAGTCCAAGGCTATTTATTTACATGGCCATCATTCCAAACCCTAAAATTCCAACTACAGAAAGTCTGTCTATAAGAATTCTGTTTCTCAGTGATCAAGTGGATTGTAAGTGATGGCCAAAAGGTGCGTGATGCACTCTGTTGCAAAGCAGTAAGCAGCATGCACCAAGAGCACCCAGGCAGTGATTTCATGCTATACAAAAACATATAACAAATTACTGCAAGAAATTTCTTTTCTCATGATCCATGTTGCAGAGCACAGAAACAGTCCTGTGAGTACATGTATGAACAGGTATGTTCAGAGTTCTGCTCATATGCTATGTATGGTCACATTGCCACCTTCAATGGGAATCATAAAATGTGGCACTTAGCATAGTTTTCTGCCTCTTCCATACACTTAGTGGCAACAATTTCTGTGTAACGACTGTTTTTCCTTCTGATTTTCCCTAGATATAAAGCTGGCTACCACCTACAGAAGCAGAGTGGAAGGCTTGTGTGGTGATTTTGATGGGAGATACAGAAATGATTTCACAAATCCAGACGGTGTTTGGGTGAGAAACGTGAATGTATTTGGTGAAAGCTGGAAAGTTCCTCTGCAAAGAAGCTCTCGTCTCAGGTATTTGATTTTCTACTTAATATCCACAGCAAGCACTGCCACTAGAAGTGGGTGAATTAAGCCATAGTTAACCTCTAGGAATAACTACACTGTCTTATTTCTTCTTCCTTTTGTTTGTGTGTGGGGACTTTTCCTGCTCATCACTCGGGGGAACTATCAGTGCCCTTCCATCTGGCCAAAAGAGGCCTGAACTGTCACTGCATTACTCCAGTTCAGTATCCCTCTTTGGGATACTTTACAACTGTTAGGGCACAGGGATGAATATCATCTTTGCCAGCCTCATGGTTTCAGGCAAAGACAAATATATGTTGTGCTGGATGGGAGTGAGTGAGTGCAAATCCAAATTTAATATCAGTCTTTCCACTGGAACATGATGGCAGCTTTGAAATCCGTCAACACAAATTCACAATTCCTCCCAGCCAAGGTTCTTGAAGAGTCTGATTTCTTTACTTTCATGGCTATCTATTTTTTTTTTTCTGCTGGTACACAAAAAGTAAGGACATTCTTTTGTCTATACATGCACATATTTGTGGTCAGGCAAATTCTATGCTAATTAGTCCATACACAACATTGAGAAAGGTTTTACCTTCCTTGCTTCCTTCCTTCCTGCCTGCCTGCCTGCCTGCTTTCCTGCCTTCCTGCCTGCCTTCCTGCCTCCCTCTCTCCCTCCCTTTTCTCCCTTTCCTCCCTCCCTCCCTCCCACCCACCCTTTGGAAGTTGCTTAGCCACTAACACATTGCTTTTTCAGCAAACAAATGAAATTGTACTAGATGTCAGGATATAATTTGGCTGCAAAAATCTGCCAGAATAGCAGAAAACAGTATGAGGGGTAGTGTTGAGGACAAAGGGGCACTGGAGGCTGGGCCCACAGGAGAATTCTGGCATTTCAGGCATGCAGCCACTTGGTCAGTGAAAATGAGCATATGTCCAAGAAACAGGGCTTTATTCCAGCTGCATCCTTCTGACTAACATCCAAGTTTTGTTGAATAGATTGGATGAAGGAGGCAACGGATTAAACCTGTATCATGCAGACTTTCCAAAGAGATCACTATAGACATCCAGTTGAATTAATATCCAGAAATCTCTGAGATGGTAGGAAGTGTTCCACTACATCTTTGATTTGCTGTTTCTACTTCCTTCCCATTCAGGATAAAACATGAGAGAGAAATAAGCTCACATTTACACCACAAGGCAGAAGCATTCTTGCAGTGCTACTTAGAGAGTAGTACCATGAATGCTGGATGTGGCCCCGTTCCTCTCAGCAAAGAGTGGTATAGGCAGGGTTAAGAGTCTGTAGAGTTGAGTATGACTGATGATTTCATAATGATTTCATTTACAGACGAGATGTCAACTCAGAAAATGAGTCTGAAGAGGAACCAGATCCAGGGCTTTTCCAAGGTTGCAGTGAAAATCAGCTGGAGCAGCAAAACGCAACTTCAAGATGTCAAATCCTGACTGACTTGAATGGTCCTTTTGCAAAGTGTCATTCTACAGTCCAACCAGATTTCTATTTCACGTAAGTGTCTACTGCAGACAGTTGTTCTCCCCATTTGCAAAATCATTTTGGCAATAGTTTCTGACAAGAACTATCTTCCAGTTATCTGCAGTCTCCAGGGTATTAATAGGAGCTGAGGATAATAAGTGTCTTTGGAGAATTGGACCCAGTGATTCCATTATTGATATATTTACATCCCCTTATTTATTTTTAAATAGTTGTGATTCTCTTTCTTTCATCTATTCCAAGTTTCACTTCTCTGTTAGCTCTAGAAAGCAGCTTTCCTCTTTCCCCACATAGATAAAGCAGCAGTGTTTAGCATTATCCCTGCAGCCTGGGATTTCCAGTGTGCTTACAGCTCTCATCCACATTCAGTGACAATTTAGCACCTGGCTCTATTGGGTAGCAGTTCTAGCTTCATAAAATCTGTATTGTGCCATAGCCAAAGGCTGAAGCTGTCAGTGACATTTCTTGAATTTTTCATGGAGAAGTATGAAAAACAGATTAGTGAAGAGTAACTAACCTGGTATCTTCAAGAAAGTTCCCTCTGCTGTGTTTCAAGATTGCTCTGCCTCCTACATATACAATTACTACATACTTAATTCTGAGCTGTATTCATTCCCACATTCATCATTCATCTATCATCAGTCACAAATTTGCCAAGTAGCTGCCAGGTTTTTTTAGCTACATAGTTGTGCCTAATGTTTAAAAACAGATAATGACACCCCAAAGTCCCTCTTACCTGTGGGAAGAATGTTACAGTACCTTAAGCCAAATAAAGTGGACCGCTGGCTTCAATGCACACATATATAGATCCTGATTTTTAACATAAGTCTACTTTTCTCCTCACTCTAGAATTTGGTTGGGCAGCCTGTTCTACCTGCTTAGTGGTATCCTGATTTTTCTGAGGTGCTGCGTATTTGCAGATTCCATTCATCTTGGATCTCAGTGCCTCTGAAAATCAGGCCATGAATAGTCAAATGATGAGCAAAGCTGAGAAGGTAGCACTGGCAAACAAACACTGGATAAAACAGAGTTTTGTGTCAACATTCAAGGCACATGGACATGGGGGAGGTACCAATGTATTGAAAGAAGTGTGTAGTTCAGCTGTAAGACTTGGCAGCACTAAAAAGTGCTCTATAAGCAAGATGTAGCCTGAAACAGAAGCAGATAGCAAAGAAGAACTTACTGTGTTAAGTCAGGTAACTGTTTATTGCTTGTTCCAAGGAAGGTTGAGATTGCATATGAGTAAAATTTTCAATTTGGGGACATGGTTTAGTGGTGGACCTGGTAGTGTTAGGTTAAAGGTTGGACTCGATTTTAGAGGTCTTTTCCAGCTTTAATGACTCTATGATTCTGTATGGACCCCTCACATATTAGCAGCAGCTGCACAACAAATGACCCAACCATCCCAATCACATGCTTGGGGTGTCTTTTATTCCTCTGTTTCCTGTCTGCAGGATACTGGAAAACAAAACTAACTCAGAGTCAGGCAGAAAAGCAGATGAAAACAACCAATTAGAAATGCACTGGGAATTAATGTTTTCTCATGTTGCACATAGGAGCTGCCTGTTCGATATGTGTGTGGAAACAGATGAGGTTGCTACCTTGTGTCGCAGTCTGGAGGAATACGTGCTGGCTTGTCAGCAGCAAGGAGTCAGTATGGATGGCTGGAGGCAACAGACTGACTGTGGTAAGCACAGGAAGAAACAGAAAGTAGGGATTCTCCCTACAGGACTCTCAAAATCTGAAGTTTAAGCCTTTTCCTAGATTAACTCTTCTCAGGGAATAAAAACGTTGATTCACACTTCACTCACTCTTCACAGTTAAGCACACTTGCTTTTCTGGCCTCTCTTCCGTGTCCTATGCCGACTTTTGCATTTAAACCCCAGCTTAGAAAGATGCTTAGGAAATTAGAGCTCTCAGAAGTCATCAGAAGTTTTGTGAGAGAAAAATTGTCCCCATTCCCAATGGGAAAAAGGTTTAATTTTGGAGACCATCACAAGATCCACATCTGAAGGAGAAAACAACCTACAATCTACATACAATCTTTTCAAATCTACAAAATATACTAATTATCTTTTTTGGCTGTGAAATTTCAAGATAAAAAATGATTCAATGAAAAACTCAAAAATTTTGAGACTAAAAAATGCTGAAATAAAACTTACAATCATATCAAACATTTTTTTCCAAATCTTTTTTTGAATTTTGGAGATTCACCAAACCATATTTTCCCTGTGTCTGCTATGGTTAGATGACTTTGCATTTCTGCTGAAACACAGTTCCCAAAGTTGTGGAAAAGCTCTGGCACTTGCAGGGATGGCAACTCTGAATGTGTGAGAAGTTGTTTTGAGATCAGTGTTTCAGATACATCAGGAATGCAAGCACAGTATACAAATAGCTCTGATGATGCATTTCCTGACTTTGGAGTGCTTTACTTACAACTTCAGTACTATTACATATGTATACCCATCTCTGTGTATGTGTGCTCATCATATTGCCTCCTACAAAATGATACTGCCCTCTGGATCTGAAAGGGAATTCTGTAGGGAAGTAATGCTCAGCAGCCTGGTATAACTGAATTCTCCATATTTCTACAGGTATATCATGTCCTGCCAACAGCAACTACAGCTCATGCATGTCTGCATGCCCAGCATCCTGCAACGACCTGACCAGCCCCTCTGAGTGTGAATCCCCCTGTGTTGAAGGCTGTGAATGTCTCCCTGGTTATGTTCTTAGTGGTTTTGACTGTGTGCCTTACAAACAGTGTGGCTGCACATACCTCAACAAATACTATGAGGTATAGTCTCTCTGTGGGTCAGAGAAAGCACTAAATGGTATTTTCTCCTGTTAGTTATTTTGACAATCTCCCCATAATCCTCAGCATGTAATTTTGCATTAGAAACATTAGAAACAAAGAGCATTTGTTTAATAAAATTCTGGTTTCTGGAGAAAGGAAAGAGAGATCAAGATCTCTTGGTCTCCCTCTGAAACTCTGCCTGCAGAGCTTCACTCCAAGGCACTTGGAGAAAGTATGTGATTACACTCCAACTCCATGTTAATTCTTCACCTTTATTACACTAAATAATAGCCTCATAGGCTCTAAAGTTTAAAACACACCAGTTACAGAAAAATTCTGTGGGTCACTGTGGCCCCGTTCCTCTCAGGGAAGAGTGGTATAGGCTGGGTTGAGAGTCTGTAGAGTTGTGTAGGACATGAAGAGAGACCTGAGCAAAGCTGGATTCTGAGGAGAATCCTTCAGTGTCACTGCAGGATAGAACAGCTTCATTATCTCATAGATTTCTGCTTTACCACTAGAGATTTGGTACAGAAAAGTTCTAAGCCCTATTGCCATTCATCAGGAAAGCACTGGAGAGAGTATAATGAGGGCCCCAGTGTTACATTCATGGTTTTTGTGGCTGATTTTAGTTGATTTTTTTTTTAACATCTAACTGCTGTTCTTCCAGATTGGAGAAATATTCACCACTGATGACTGCTCTCAGACATGCCAGTGCACGGAAAGCTCCACTGTTTCCTGCTCTGATGAAGTGTGTGGGTCTGGTGAAATCTGTGGCATTTCCAACTACAGTCGTGGATGCTACAGGAGTGAGTCAATCACTATCACATTGTCCTTGCTGATGTGAATTCTTGACTTACTTTAAAGGACATCACCGCGCTGGGGATAGCTGCAAGAGAGCATGTACAGAAGAAAACTATGCAAGGGATCTTGCTCTGATGTTTCACTGGAGAAACAGTGTTTCTTTCCCTCATTCCTGTTGTCAGATACAAGTAACATGCTAAAATACAGGGGATGTGCAGCATTAGGAGTCAGCGTAATCTAAGCAAGAACAGTTCTCTTCAGGGTTGGATTATCCAAGATTCAAGTGTTTCTCCTTCTTCTTTCCCAGGTGGACTATGTATGCCAAATCCTTGTCAAAATGATGGCATTTGCCATGAAATTACCAGCGGCACCCTTCTCTCGGCCTCCTGTGAATGCTCAGAACTGTACACAGGATCACTTTGCGAGGCTGAAAAGATAGGTAATAAAATGATTTTGGATTTCCCTGTCTACATTACAAAAATGGGTGTCATTATGGAGAAGACTTGAACTTGCTCTTCATTTTCACGATGTAAATTAGTAACCCAGTGGGTGAGAGCCTGTAGTCATCCAGGCAGAAAAAAGGGTCAGATGCCCAGCAGAGAGGTGTCAGAAAGGACAGCAGGGCTTGGTACAGCACACAGGACCTGGGTCTGACACCGCTCCAGAAAGCCCCAGAGAACACATTATAAACCAAAAGACTGGCAAGGATGGAGAAAAAACATTTCTGTTCACAGCATGGGGAGCTTTCAGTGACAGGGCTCTTTATTTGTTCTTCAGTTGAAGACCCTGACACAGAGGATTCCAAGGACCACACAATTGCCATTGTCGTCGGAGTTGTAGCAGGTGTAGCTGCTATTGTCATCCTCATCTCCTCTACAGTGTACCTGTTCAGGTGAGGCTTTTCCCAGCTTTGCTACATGCAGCAGAGTCAAGACACATACACCTCTTTTAGCACCTGTAAACCTCAAAACTCCCATCACTCATACCTGCAGGACCAGAAAGGAGCCACAGCATTTGGGATCTCTTTTGAGGAATGTGAGAAAACTTATCTTTTTATTTTCAGGAATGAAGACATGCCATTTCTTTTACACAAGGCATATGCATCACTTATCATGAAACTCTAGCTTCTCCAAAACCGAGTTCCATTCATGCTCACACCAGTGTTCAATCTCCCTCTATAAATAAGAAATTAAAATTGGTTGTTCTTTTTTTTTTTCCATTGTACAGAAGGAAGAGAAAGGTGGATACAGCTGCAATAACAAGGGGTTCATCTTTGAAGCAGTCCAGGGATGAATTGGATGCCAGAGTACACGAGCAAGATTATGGCTGCATTGTGAACAGTGCATTTGATCAAAATGAATCCTCAAATACACACCTATAGTTAACAATGTTATTCCTATTCATTTGTCATACTTTTTAGTCTTGTATTTTAATTGTATTTCTAATACTTTGAGAAGAAATAATAAAATTATAATTGCATTTGTTGAAAACCTTTGAAATGGCTCATTTAAAATATCTCTCAGATCTCATGTCGTAGAACCAAACTGAAGTGTGTTCTAACTGGCAGAAGAGACACTGTTGTCTTCAAAGGCTGTTTGAAATACACAAGGTCCAGAAAGAACTTGACAGCACAAGTGTGCTGCGCACCGTCACATACACACCTCTGAGAGATGTACTAACCATAAACTGGTGTGGTCAGAATCTGAATTGAGCGGGAGAGTAGGTTTAGGTTAGATATCTTAAAGTAGGTTTAGATTCGATTTTAGGAAGAAATTCCTTATTGTGAGGGTGGCACTGGAACAGGTTGCCCAGAGAAGTTGTGGATGCCCCATCCCTGGAAGTCTTCAAGGCCAGGTTGGATGGGGCTTTGAGCAACCTGATCTAGTGAAGGGTGCCCCTGCCCATAGTGGGGGGTTGGAACTGGATGATCTTTAGATCCCTTCCAACCCAAACCATTCTATAATTCTATGACTTAATTATAACACCCAAGGCAGGGCTTCACGAGATCTTACCCAATTCCTTCCATGGAGAGAGGGTTAGCTGACTGACACAGTGGACACAGTTCTTTATTCCTCTTCTGGCACAATACATCCAAATGAGGAGAGAAAAAACCAAGAAGACTGAGCTCACCTGAGGACCAGTGCAGTAAAAAGGATGACCCCCATTATCCCCTTAGAGTGGAGGGGACAAGAAGTAGGCTTGTCATGTGCTCCCAACCTGTGGGGGCTAAGCAAGAGCATAACTTAACAAAAACTTCCTGAAGAATGAGATCCTGCCATAAACTCTCCTTGAGGTTTTTGCAAACTCAGAAGCTGCCATACCAATGAATGCGAGAGGAGCTCTGCATCAACTCAGGCTCAGACCATGCTAAGGACCCCCCTACATCAGCAGACCAAAGGTGTTGGCAGCAAAGCCTAATAACATGCTGTGTGTGAGACCCACCCCATGACAGACCACTCACAAAGCTCAGGGACTGAAGCATTGCCTGGGCCTTGTCCAAGCCCAGAATGGATTTCCAGGGCTATGAGTGAAGCTTGGAGATGTAAAGCACCATGAAAAATTTTCTGGTACTTTTCCAGTTCATTGCAGGTTACTTTCCGATTGTTGAGGAAGGCATATAGGGCAGGTAGCTCAGTGTGCAGCTGCAGTGTGAGCTGCAGGTTGAGCTCTGGGTGGCAAAGTCTGACTGAACTGGTGCCAACCCTACACATAAGAGAGGGCACAGGGACCTGTGACTCAGCCAGGTGCACAGACACTCAAAGTCACAGCAGGAACCCAGGACACCAGACTTTGGTGTGGTTAGACCATGAGGGTATAAAACCCACACGGTTTATTTTGTTTGGGGTCCCTCCTCGAAGGCACTCAGCTTGAGCTGTCGTTTTGTTGTTGCACCATGATTCATTTATTTCAAGGATCCAGATGTTTGAGACCCTGCTGTGGGCAACCTGGGGTCGAGCAGGTAAGAAGACTTTGTCTGACTGTGTGAGTGTGAGGCGTACAGGGAGTCAAGGGGGGCACCGTTGGCCCACTGGAGCCACCCATTCTGATGGGGCCTCGGTCCCAGCTCAAGTGGTGTAACTGTGACTGCCAGAGGGGGTCCTGGATGGTGGGACAGGAGGGTTTCCTTAATAGTGATTACAGTGAGGAATAGGGCTTCCTGTTGTTTCTGCAGTAATGCTGGTTATTATTTACTTACCCTTTCTCCTTTCCCTTGAATCCATAAACTCAAGCTAGCCAGAGAAGTATTTGCAGTCTCCATGGTGAGTTAGGTTATTCTGGTCCATTCAAGAACACACCAGCTGTCCATACACACAGGTCACAGCTATTTTGGAGCGGGTGTGAATAGAAAGGGCCTTTCAACCTCATTACACAATGAAAATGAATCAGTGAGAGAGACCTACTCATGCAGAAATGCACTGTCAACTTTATGCTGGAATTTCATCGTGTTTATAATACCCTCTTTGCTGCCTGTTCAGTGGCAGTTCCTATTGCACTCTCGTGCCTGCTACAGTGTGATTCGGTGACAGCCGAGCAGTGCTGACCACACTCACCTCCCTTTGCGCTCCGTGGGAGCACAGGCCAGTCCCTGCCCTGCAGGATCCTAGCTCGGGCTCCCCCAACCCTGCTGTGCCCAGGTAAAGCAGATTTCTGGGTTTCCATATATATCTATATGTTTTTCTTTTTCCCAATACCACAAGAATTGCCTCAGCAATTCAATTTGCACTGCAATGATTTGCAAATAGTTCAGACCTAGGGAAGGGGGGGATACAGAAGGCAGAACTGCCATTCAATGCGCCACTGAATTAAAAACTTCATGTCACTGGAAGCCAGAAAGATGGCAACTCTTCCACTGCTCTCATCATTTAAATCAACAGCTTGCTCGCCTGACTTCTGGATTGCCGGGCTTTAAATACACTGCTTAGTTCAACCCACCCAGAGGACAGTTTTGTTGTTACTGAACCCTGCTTTTCAGCACACTGTGCCGGCACCAGCCAAGGAGACGGCTGTACAGGCTCAGCTGTGCTCATCTCTCGGATCAGACCCTTGCTGGGCATAATCACGAGATTTCTCTGATGTGCTGAAGGAAATGTCTGGGCCACGTCACAAAAACCATCCTAGAAATCTCTTTGCCCTAAAATGATTTCACTCTGAGCTCCATCTCCTTTGCTTCTCTTCACAGCTAAGAAGTAGAACGGCAGCACCCCCTTTTCCTCTCGAAAGGTTTCCTGGTGAGGGATGCTCACTCACCGCTCAGCCGGGCAGGACCGGAGCCCTCCGCGGATGGAGAGGCTCGGGGAGCCGTGGCCGAGGCTCCGGGAAAGCGGCCGTGGCCCGTCTTCCTCGGGGGCAGGATGAGATTTTCCACTAAACGAGCGGGTTTTGCAACAACCCCGGGAGCGGAGCCTCCTCATGGGAGGTGCGGGGGGAGGGAGAAGGGAGGGAGCGGCGGGCGGGGATGGCATAGAAGGGGACGGGCCGGAAGAGCTCTGGGACAGCGTCGGGATGTGAGCCCGGCGGGATCCGCGCAAGCGCCATTTCGTAGCTACTTATAGCGGGAGCAGCGGGCCAGGAGTCCGGCCACGAAAGCAGGGGGACAGGCGCTGTGGTGAGCGGAGCTCAGGAGATACGAACCTGGAGCGGGCGTTTGCCAGCAGGATGCGGCCCCGTCC
>VZRJ01007403.1:17468-34038 GCA_013397565.1 Ptilonorhynchus violaceus | reverse complement strand
AAAGCCCAGGGTCCCAACACAGCTTTACCCTGACTGTTGATAAAACACTGAACTAGAAAAGGCAATAGCAGGCAGCTGGAACTGAGGAATGTCCCTGTCTGACCAGGTGTCCTTGTATTGTACTTGCCCTTACTCCTCATCTTCCTTGGCCTCCATGCAGGCAAAAAGGAAAGTGGTCGTGCACCATACTGAGGTGGATTTAGCTACATGTTAAAAAATTGAAGAGTTAAGATGGTATCATTAGCTGCGGACAGCATGATTTCTCTCTAATCCTTCCAACAAGTTTAAATGTCCATGCATGATGTTATTAAATGGCTTTGGTGAGTACTTAAGACTCATAATTTTTTTTGTAAACAACCTCTAGTCAACTTCTTTCTACCTAGAGGGGAGAGCACAGCCTTCTGAGAACACGTTGATCAGGAGGTAACTCTCCACTGCACTGTAGTGGTGGCTGACCCTGCAGCAGGGGATGCTGCGGGTGTTTGGGCCAGCCACAGGAGTGACCAAGGAACCTGTCCACTCCTTGTTCCCTTATAAGGTTCAGTTCTAGAGTGTTCTCCCTTACTCGGCATCCCATTTATTCCTGTACCCTGCTGCTCCCCTCGTTTGCCCCTATTGGTTAAAGTTGTATTACCCTGCCTTCTCTCTGCCCCCTGACCCTCAACCCATTGGTCCCTGTTGTCTCTCCGCCCCCACTGCCCCTGGGATAAAATCCTGAACCCTCCATTGTTCTGAGTTTTCCTTCCCTGATGATTCATGGAATAAACCTATTTCGTGGAACACAAAAGGAGAACCCCTCCGACTCTTTGCCTCTGACTAAGTACGCCTGTGTGTGTGTGTGTGTGCACTGCCGAACGCGTCAAGGCACCGCCGGACACTCGCCACGCTTTCGGGAAGGCTGCGGGACCCCAAAATCCATCCCGTTTATTACTACACTGCACAAGAGGCTTTCCTGCGGTGCGAGGAGGGAAGGGGGGCAGGGAGCAGCTCCCAGTACCATCATCATCACCACCTTTAGTGCCACATTGTGATGATGTAAACTTGCACAAAGGCATGCCAGAACCATTATTGGCTGCCAGTGTCTCCCTCGATGTGCAGTCCTCATGGCCAGGCAGCAAGGTGTGCCAGGCCACGAGGCAAACCTCAAGCCAGGGACAGTTGCTCGCCTGAAGAGTTTTCACTTTATTCACAGGAGGGGCTTTCCACATGCAAATGAAAGCCCTTGAGATGATGACAAATCAGTATAATAATAACTCAATTACATTGCAATATAATAATACCTGCTGGGAGGGGATTCTCTGCTTGTATAGCTTGTTTGTGTGAGCCTGTGGACACAAATGACTGCTTCTTAGTAAAGGAAGTGCTAATTAATAATAATCACTAGCAACAATTAATAGTTGTAATTAATAATGCAAACTTTGTAGCCCAACAGATAGAAGAACCTAAATTATTAATTGAAAGTGTATATATATAAGTATACAAGCTAAATACATATACATGTAACTATATATAAGACTATAGGGGAAAAAAAGGTAGGCAGCCAAGGGAGTGTGAGGGAGGGTGATCCCCAGCACGACTAACCTGGCCCAGCAGCACCTGGGAGAGCCCTGCTGCTGCTGGTGGTCTCCCAGGAAATGCTAATCAGCACCCCAGTTGCAGGAGGCACTCAAAACTCCACCAGTAGGGAATGGCTCCACTGCCATCTCAGTATAGCAGCGACCCTCAGTGGTGGGAGGTCGTGGGGGTTAGGTTTTGCAGGGGTGCCTCCTGCACGTCCCTTGCTTCAGGCTGAGGAGACCAGGGCAGCAAGCGGTTTCCAACACCAAGGTTTCTGCTCATCTTCGGTTTAATTCAGCTGAAAAAGCTGTTAAAGGGTGAAGTGTCCCTTCTCTGGGAAGCCACCACCCTGGGTAACCCTCAAGCTTGCCAAGGGTGGCCAGGACCCACACTGGGCAAGCTCAGGTGGGAGGGTAACAGGCACAGGTCCCCTGTCAGCTCTGCCTGCAGCTTTCTCATTTTCTAGAAGGGAATTCTCATGTGTGGACCCTACAGGGCCAAAGCACAGGGCCTTTCCTTCATTGGGGTCCCAAAGAATCTTTCTTCTCTCCTGACCCATGTGTTTGTTCACTGTAGATAGCCAGAGCTCCTTCCTTGGCAAGCTACACTTTAATAATAGATTTCCCCAATTAATAGTCAGACATGACACAAGATCAAGACCCAAATCTGTGAAGAATGATAGCTATTTCGTTGATGTATTTTCCATCTGATCCAAAAGCAAATCACACTGTCTTCAACATGTATGAGTATGGGCAACCATTAATCCAATCTTTCTTTCAGTGGCAGTTATAAGAACAAGGACTGCAAAATTTGGCTCATTAATAGCTTAGTCTTAATCATATTGAATTAGGGGGGGAATTGCATTACCTTTAATGACAGACTGAACACCCCACTCCCCTTCCTTTCTCCTAATATATCTATGTATATAAATCAACAACACACTGGTATGAGACTCAGTCCTGCTCCCAGCAAAGCTAATAACACAATTTCATCCAGATTAGACTCTGGCCCTTGCAGGTAATCTTCACACCTGCTTTACACCACACACTATAAATCTATAGGTCTATATATACATGTACATATGTATATAGCTAAATATGTGCAACAGATTCAAGAATAACAAAATAGGTTATTGTTAGACAACTACAAATCCAAAGGGCTTCTTTCTCCTTCTCCTTTCCCATTCCCTCAAGAGAAGTCCATAAAAATGTATTCATTTTTATCTCATGCATTTACCATTTAGTGGGGAAATTTAATTGTCAGAAGCCTGGCATTTTCTTTCCTCTAAATTAAAATAATAAAGGAGGTAAGAACTAATTATTGTGCTCATCCCAGAGTATGCAATCTATGAAAGTGGTGTGCATTTTAAAAATCTAAATGGACTTTTTCTTTGTGTCTCTGTGGGACTGCTACTTCACCCTCCCTTCTGGAGCTAGTCAACAGAAATGAGAAAACAACTTCTAATTCACACAAGAAAGGCCAAATCTGACCTAAAAGACAGCACACTCAAGTTCTTTATAAAATGAGATATTTCACATATTGAAATTGAAGTATTTCCATTTCAATTGAAACAAATAATGAATTTCTTCTATGTTAATGCATATTAATGGCAACTTTAGGAAGGCATAGATGCACTCATGAATATGTCCATTCATACAACCAATTTCTGGACTGGCAAATATAGTTTCCCTTACTGCCAAATTTTGTACAATATTCAGCGTTTTTTACTGTCAATGCAAGAGCCCCACTAGCACTATGGCTTACAGAAGGCTTACAGAGCTTTGCCTTTTCTTTCTACCTGCTATGAATGGAATTTAAACATGTGCTAGTGTCATTCTGCTCTTTATACTTCAAGTCTGGGTTATCCTAATTCCTATTATTGTTCTTAACTTACAATTTGTTACAAAAGAATTTAAGAAAATACAACTTTTCTAACATTAATTTTTCACAAGCCACTCTGAGTGGTCTCTGTCAGTATTACAGAATAGAACTACAAATGACAAATGCTGCAGATGTCGTTCCTGCTTAGAAATTTACTAGGTAATGTGGTTGGCACAGATGTATTATTCATCAAAAGTGTAGTTACTCATTGCTTTGCAGTTTTATGCTAAGAACTGTATGACATTTAATGAAACTAACAAAATCACAGTCAATTAGATTAAAAACACAGATCTAATAAAATATGTAACTAACTCCTTGTAATGTATTTGAACTATTTCTTTTTCTTAGTCTGTATTGTGCCAATTGGTATATGAATCCTAAACAGAGGACTGAACTGAATAGCAGAATAGAAACATTATCAGGAGGGGAAAAAAAAGGTAATAAAAACTGAGAGAACTGGAAACATTTCTTCTGGTACCTGAATCTACATTGAGATCTATTAATATATTTCATTAACACCTACAGAAATATATTACCCATTACTTTGTTTATCAACTTCAGCCTTATTTCTTCTAATTATTCAAGCATAAATCTTTCCCTAGACTCAACTCAGAAGCAACCTGTGTAATATGGAGTATACTTATTTATGTTTTATCAGTCCCAAGCTAGGGTTGGAATAGTTGCAAGATACAAGCTTGCTGATATCGTTTATTTTCTTAAATACATAAAAAGCTGGTTTATAGCTTGAACTTCTCAGGAAACAATAAGCCAACTCTATATGCTGAATTCAAGTTCCCATAAGAAAATTAATAAGTTTATCTGAATAAAATAACTTGTAAATGAACTCATTTTTCTCTGATTCTTTTTGTATTTTGGGCATTGTAGACCTTAGCAATGATATTAGTTCTAGTGTGGGAAAATATTATAATTGAAATCCGGTAAGTTATTTGCAGATTTCAAGTTTTTCTTTACACTGTGCTGACATTTAGTACAGCCCCAGTGAGGAAAACAATACTGCCATTCATAGCTCTAGATCTAGATTTCAATTGACTTAAGCAGGCACAATGAAACTTGGTCATTCACTGGTTATCCATATTGTGTTCTCAAATTTTCTCTCAGCAAAAGTATAATGACTCAGTATTGTATGGTTGCATAGACAAGGGCCCAGAACAAGAGACGCTAGTTTTGTCTGATGATGTGAGAAAGTTGTGAAAGGATCTTTTCTTCCAGATGGTGTTAAATTCAGCTGCCTTTTTAACATTGGCCTTGCACAGCAATCTGCTGCTCCCTTGTCACAGAGAATAAGCCTGGGTTCCTACTAGTTAACATGCATACTCACGCAACCTGCAACTTCACTCCAACTGTTCTATGATGGAGTGGCATGCTAAATAAATTTGATCTGGTTTTTCCTAGTGCTAAAACTAGACTTCAAAGGAATGCTCAACTGATATTTACACTTTTTTTTTTATTTAAAGATGTATATCGTTTGGGGTTTTTTTCAAGTTTTAAGGAAACAGCAATTTACAGATAGATAATTTTGCATAACATTATTTGCTACATGAGGTAAGCATAAACTTGGAGAGCATGCTACTACATTTTAACATGCTCTCTTTTCCCAAGTCACATTTGTGGATGGGGCATTTTACTTCTAAGCAATGAAGGAATAATAATAAAAATAACAATAATTAGTAGTAGTAGTAGTAGTAGTAGTGTTTTATTAATTTATAGTTGTGTAACTTCAATATGGTACAAATCAATTTAATATTACAATAGGTAACATGATTATAATATTTATGTTTTTCCTGGGTGTTTTTCTTAACAAATTTGCATAAAATACCAAGATGCAAGCAAAAGCTTAAGTTAATTGACTCCATTGGATGCCTGAGTAAACAATAGGTTTCCCCAGAAAACAGTTTATTGCCTTAACTGAAGGTCTTTCAGAAAGAAAACCACATACTTTGTAATGTAAATATTAATTGTGGTAGACAATGACTCTAGGTAAATAGCACCCCTGGACAGAAGTAAATTAAAGGCATACAGGCACTCAAAATGAAAGACTGGTTGCACAAACAGTGCTTCAAATGTAAATAAACAAGGGGCTTCTCATCGATCACTACAGTAGTAAAACTCTGGCACGTGTACAGCAGCTAAAGTGGCAATTCATGTAAATACAGTTTGGCTGGGGTACTAGCTGAATCTCAGTAAAAAAGCCACCAAGTAAGCCTTGAAAATCCTATAGAATATATTTGGAACTACCAGGAAGATGAGATGACTTTGGAGGCTAATTATTTATTTTAAATCAACAGTGCATGTCTTGTTTCTAGGACCTGTTTGATGGTTCTCTGCTTCCTTCCTCTCAGAGTATGTGATGTAAAGGTATTTCCATTATAAACACCTGAACAATATTTTATGTGAGCCATCCTATTCAAAAGTAAAAATTGAAAAAACAAAAAAACCCTCAAAACACCAAACCCACAAACAAACAGCCTGTAAAAAGTTAGCCCTTTCATTTATGAAGAATGTTGAGAATTGTTTCCTTATCTCTGATCTTATTTTAATCTACCTTAGACATGTTCAATTTCTAAGATAGTATTAGACACTAGTCTGCCTCTGGAAAGATGTTTAGGTTGAATTCAAAGGAAAATGTCACCCTCAAAAATTAAACTTTCTCAATTTCACTGTAAAGCATGCCTAAACTGCAATAATGATAATTATGAATAGCATCCAAACAAGTGTTTATTAAAACACATCAGATGTTTGCAAGGTCAACACATTATGTCTGCTATTTTTTCCATCAGGGGAGAGAGGCACAGTCTCCATAGCTGCACCTCCTGGGTTGCCGTGCCTCTGCCTTGCCTCTCCTAAATCATCTGCAATACTTGGGCCACGGAAGAAAAGTGAAACTTGCTCCCAAGAAGCTTGTACTGAGGTTCCAGAATGGACAGAAAGAGACTGTGCAGCCACAGAGCAGTTGGTGTTCTCACTTGGGAGCCTGCAGATTGCTGTGGGTGGGAAATACCTCTACTTACAGAGGCGATGGAGATGAGTATGGTATAGTGCACTTGAGGGTTTTTTCATTCTCCAGCCCCCAGCAGAGCTGTCTGTCATGGGCTGCCGGGGCATGGAATTGCCACTTGCCCTGAGCGTGGGAATGGGAGTGCCCAGCCGTTCACATCTCCTGCAAGTCGTTTAACGGAATCAATTAGGCAAGACAGACCGTCAGCTTCCCCACCCCCTTTCCATTTCTGTCAGGTCTATATACATCCTAATTATTTCAGTTTGGGATGCCAGAACTGTTTCCTAGATAGATCTGATCATCCTTAAACAAAAAGAGAGGAGGCACACACATGGATTTTTTCTACTAAATGTCACTTTCATTTCCAATGCTAGGCACAGAGTAAGACAGAACATTTTTAACACTTTGACAAGGGAGGAGGCCATCTCATCTCCATCGTGTCCTTCTGCTTCAATAGCCTCCTCAAGGAAACCTTCTCAGAACAGAGAAGCATCTGTGCTTGCATTTTGAACAGAAGAATAAAAATCAGCTATCACTTTTTTTCATCTGTGTGCAGTTGCACCAAGTTTTCAGTAGCTATAAATTGTTAAGCTTGCCTACACTTCAATGTAAACTTTTTTTCAAAGCCTGGTTTCATGTTATTTGAAATAAATCCCTCAATGCTTTGTCTAAGATGAATGCAGACTGATTTTTTCCAGTTCAGTCCACACTGTATCACCACCAACAGCAACCATCATCATCCTAACCAACTATCAGCTTTATTTTTAAAGCCATTTCATTGCAATGAATAATTTTGCAAAATGAAACAGCATTTCCAAATAACTTTCTAAAAAAAATAATAGCTCAGTTAAACATTAACTGGTCTAGGTTTCTCTTTATTTATTTAACAGCAATAGTTGCACATGCACTGTTTACCATCATTACCATTTCCTTGTTGCAGCATTTAGCATCTGACAACTTCATATTTTGGACTAAGTATGCCATTTAATTCCCTCCACTCCCACCTTTAGCTATAAAAATGTTAGATTCAATAAGAATTGCTGACCTTTCTCAGTTGGTTTTTTTGTTTGCTTGGGTTTTTTTTACTGTCTCTTGCAGTAGTCTTTCATGTTCGCATGGTGTACGATGATCTTGAAGGAGTTTTTACTTTCGGTTATCTAGCTTTATGAAGACCAAAACACTCATACAGCTAGATAACCAAAGATAAAAACTCACTTCCCTCTAGCTTTCCTTGCTAGAATCCAGATTTTTTTGTTTGATAGACGTGCAGTTTCCTCCGAGTACTAGTGCTGCTTTAAAATAGTCATCCTTTTATGCAATTGTGACCTGATGTGTGCGTGCCTGTGCACGTGCTCAGCTAACATCCAAAAGAGATCTGTTGTCTTCAAAGTTTATTCCAAACTTTTTCTTTCAGTCAGTAATTTCCAGCAGTGATAGCCAACAATTCATCTGTTAATATCAGAAAAACCCCAGCTATTAAGGTGTATCAAGATGTGATAAGACTGAAAAAGCATCCATCCCTTCACAAGATTCTATTTGCATTATAAATTGCTTCAGTCTCATGAAAGACTCTTTAGACTCTATAAAGATGCAAAACCATCGGCAATTTCCAGCGCAGTGTAAGGAAGAAAAAAAATCACATTTCAGTGAAAAGTGACAAGATGATTTGAGGATCCAGCTCCTGATCCTTTTAGATTATGAATGGTATAGAGATTTTTACCAAATGGTGGCAGCTTGACTGCAAATATCTTGCATGTATGTGTGTTTTGCGAGAGGGGAGATCCTTGCTTTCTCAGGACTCCTAGAACTGGGAAGAAGCAGTCTTGCTGGCTTGCTGCTGCCCCCGGTCTGAAAGAAGGAGAAAAGTGGCATCATTGGAGGACCTTTAGTGCCAAAATGTAGACCAACCCGGCAAGATCAGAGGTCCTGGACCACAGGAGACAAAGGTAATGATGATGTCATGAGAAATTTCAAGTACACATGGTTATTGATATGCATGAGTGATCAGCGATCTGCCCCTGTCAGCCACACGAGCAGCAGCAGCAGCCCAGGACTAAGCCGTCTGCTGCTCCCGACTGCAGGAAAATCCACCTGCTGTCTTTACCTTCCTTCTTGCTAGCATAGATCACTCTAATATCCAAAGACTGGAAGAATTCTCTCTCTAAGGATAGATAAAAGCACTTGAAATCTGTGCAACGTCTTTGCTTGCATTTCTCTTTTGGCAGCCTCTGATTTTGCAGAGAGATGTGAGGCACTTTGCTATATCTTAAACTGGGGCCTTTCTTTCTGAGACTCGGGATCAGATCTGTGTTACACAGTAGTCGATGTGTAATTACTTTGACAATTTGCCCTGCTGTGATATGTTTTTAATGGCTTCACAGCTCGATTATATTTTGTGTCTATAGCAATTTGCAGGTATTTACACCGGGATGACTGTGCAATGCATTTTCCTCTGTGTTTATTTGGAATGCTGATTATATTACTCAAGAAATTGATGAAGGCAAGTCTTTCTAAACTTTTAGAATGAATTATGTACCGTTTTAAGTCTCTCAATTCACCTCTCCTTCACATTATATTTTGAATTATTTAACATTATAATTTGTATAGAATTTTTCTAAGTCTAAAGTGCAAAAAATAAAGGTGTCTCAACTATACATGATAAAATGAAACTCTGAACTGAGATCTACAATATTTACTATTGAAATTAATAAATGTATTTCAACAGCTCATACATACTGTGGTCGGTATAAGATGCATATTGAAGAATTCAGCACAGAGAATATTAACTGCTCTACACTTCTAAAGGAATTCTTGCTTGAAATTCATGCTGCTACTATTCTTTTAAGGTGTAAAATAAAACGTAATGCATCATGCTTTATGTTCCTGTACAGTTATAGGGAATACATCTCACTGCATTTAAATAGATTTATTTGTAAATTAACCTGTTTGCATTATTACTATTTTTAAGGGGAAATATTTAAATGCATGAAGTTAAACTGAAATTCTTGTTCTATACTGACTGTATAGCCTGCTCACATAATAAAGCATATGTGTGCTCGTATGTACACAGGGGAACCATGTATACATGTGTAGGACTAAGTATATGTGTATAGGTATTTACATTTATATATATATTTTTTTATATATATAATATGTGGTTACACTGTAAAATTACATCTATATAAACCAGTCCATTTTTTATCATAGATTAATATTACAAAAACATGAAAAAGGGAAAGCAATATAATTTATCAGACAAGGCCCAAAATTAATACTGCCACCAAGAAGTAGTAACACATAAATATTACTAATGTGCCAAATCCTGAATTCAGTAATGATATTACTAATGAGACCATTCATTTGTACTTTCAGATTATCAGCCTCTGAAACTGAGCATTTTCTTTTAAATGTGTGTTAGATACTCTGGTATAAGGAAACACTACAATTTGCCACCAGTGCTTGGTATATGTGAGATGTATGGGCTAATTATGCCAGTGCTCTTTTCAGATTATACAGTTTGGCGTAAAATGGTTAGAATTCTTATAACACTATACTATTCATTACTGTGCTTGACAATTAGACATATGATATATCTAAAGGCACATGACCATTCTGATATATAAAATTCTAATGAGCTTCTCTAAATTGGCAGTTAGAAAGATGTTTTTTCTTGCAATAGCTAAATGCAGCAGTATTAGTGGTTAGGCATGTGTTACATACAATAGGATTGTGAATTTATGCATTGCATTGTCAGAGGCATGAAAATTCAGGTATTCCTTGTGTATGTGTGCGTATGTCTATGCTTATATAGCTATTTCTATATAGAATACATATTAACACAGACACATGTACACATTAATGCGTACATTAAAGCATGTTACCATGTTACAGGATTTGCAGTTAAATGCAAGGCATTTTATTGTAAAATGCTATGTTTCAAAGATGCAAAATATGCCTTTAAAACATCAAGCTCTGTTCTCAAGACCACCTTACACACTGACTTAAGAAGTAACTGCAGTACACATTTTGTTGAATAATCATTAGAGCCTCAGAAAATCAAGAGCCAACATGAAAATTATAACCTAACTGTTCATTAGCCATATTGCCAATTAAATTTTCTAACTTTCAGTCATCTAGAAGGGCCTTGAAATCAAAGGGTGCCCAGTAAGACCGCACAAAAAATATTTGCTTATTGTGAATATAAAAAAAAAAATCTATACAGAAATTGCTAATTTTTTCCAAAATTACTTTAGAGTGATCTGCATATTGGAAGATATGGAATCCAAACATTTATTTTTTCCTCCTGCCTTCCTAATAAATTCCCATTAATGGCCTTTAAATTGGTATGTGATTGCCATGCTTGTTTTCTAATTTTTTATAAGTCTCCAGATGGCTGTGATGTAAAGAAGAAACATCGTCCATGTATTTTTTAAGAAAAAACAGTCTCTATTTATTTTAAAGAGGAATAGTTATGATTCTGTAATTATTACAGACTTGTTCCAATGATGGTATCCCCATCTTCTGTATGGAATATTCATAGGAATCCTATTTAAACTGCTATGAAGTACATAACTGTATAACATTATATGAATACTCTTTTCCTACTAAATTAGAACTCACATAAATTTAAAACATGTCACACCAATACAATACAGGAAAGTATTTCCTGCATAATATCCCTTTCCTTTCAGCCAGGTAAGTCACTTGACTGGCTTGCCTTCTAAAAGTGTCTTATAATTTCTTTTGTGACCACAATTGAATTTTACAGGCAGCTGCAGATTACATTTCTGTTATGTTGAACATGTGGTATGCAAAGGGATATCCATAATATAAAATAAGAAAAGGCAGACTATCAAGAATGCAAAATTTTGGGGAAAAAAAAGAAAACCACACTCAGTAATTTCACATGAATACACTATGTACTGTTAAAGAATATGTTCTATCACCTGACTTTTATTATTAAACAAAAAAATAAAAATACCATTCCTTGTCCTGATTGTCATTTCCTGTGGTCTTCCTGCATTGATTAAATCTGAAAAATAGCCACAAAATAAAGGCAAAGGATCATAATTGAAATGATTTCACTGTTCTTGTTCATGAAATGTATGTAAATATATAAATGCATGTGTGTTCAGGAGGTGGTGTGCATATCAACATTTGGAGATTATTGAATAAATTACTAAAACGCTTGATTCTAGATTAAACAGGGAAATAGCTAGCCACATTTCCTGCAGATGATCTAATATGACATAAAACAGATACGAGTAATGTACTCCAGTATCTGCATGGTTAAATGTGGTAATTAATATTTACAGGACCTAATTATTAACAAAAAAACCTAATTCCATAATTATTTGTGGGGACCTATGATGAAAAAGAAAATAATTTAAGAATATTTGGGACTGCTGAATAGACATGCTGAAAACTACAGAGGCATATATAATATTTGCATACTGTAAGCTGCCAGTTACTTTAATACTTCAGTCTCATGAAAAGGAGGAGATGGAGGCTCCATCTACCCTTCAGTTCAAAACATGTGAAACACATTAAGCCAGTATGTTCTTGATAGAATTTCCATGCTTTTCAGATCACCGATGTCCTGAAATCAGGATAATTAGAAAGGCATGATCTATATTTACAAAACTGTTACTATATCAAGAGTTGTATGTGTAAATAAATATAACAATCTAATCACTGTTATTGCATCATATTGATTACATCAGCCTTAGTTTTAAAGCATACTATTTATTACAAAGTAACTGTGTTCTTCTATTTTATGGTAAGTTTTTTCCCCCATTTAATGAATCCTGGGCTAGAATTGTTCTTGGAGAGGTATGCTAATTGGTGGGTGGGTGTTTTGGTGGGTGGGTGAGATGGAGGACTAAAAGCACCATTGTATAAATCCCTTTCCTCACTTACGCTCTCTGCCTACCGGCGGCCCGCAAGGCCCACGCCAGGGCTGGAGGCAGCGGCGGCCGGGACTGTGCCGTTCCCCAGCAGCCATTCCCGGACTCTCCGGGCAGCGGCACCTAGAGCCGCGGCACGGCGCAGGCCGCCGCTGCTGCCGCCTCCCCTCCTCGAAAAAGCGTACGTTTTAGTCGGGCTGAGCCTATGCCAGACGCATCGCACCTGCCCCTGCCACCCCGGCCAAGATGGGAATAATTACAACCTCATTAAACATTTATTAAATCACCCCTGCTCAAAGGGATACATATTTTGATCAAGCTGCATTTTGGACAACCCAGTAAGTAATGGCTGCTCACCATCAAGTGACCCACAAAGCACAGAGGCACATGGATTTATTAACTACAGTGAATAATGTCCTCCGCGTTGACAATCTCAAAAATATGAGTTCAACTTTTAAATTTTTTTCAATTTCATTTTTTAGAAAACAGTTCAAAAATGTAGAGTCAACAGAAGTTAATTCCAATATTCTAATTTAAAACCCGGTGAACGATTGTTCCTGTGTCTATACACCTTAAAAAGGTACCCAGATACTGCTAAAAAGCTGCTTCTCTGCATACTTAAATGTTATAACTCTGCTTTTACCGGCAATATGCTTGATAATTAAGAGTTCCCACACTTAACCACACACAAGACCAATGAGTTTAGCATAAGACATACAAAATCAGCTAACCAATATAAGCCACTGTGTTAACTCATAAAACAGTGCCTTGTTAATCAAATTTCCCTCGCAGTCGCCTGTGGAAGTTCCTGAAGCCCTACCCAAGATCACCTGTTTTGTCTGATGCTGGGTGAGGCAGCCCCTACCCCTGAACCTGTCACAGCTGCTAACTGAGCTCAGGTTCCCATATACCCACTCTCTCAACTGGAAAACGTGGAAGTGCAATGAAGTTGATCTCTCACCCTTTTAAAAGGAATTCAGGTTCTGTAAATCCCCCTCACAATACTTACATTTGTTCTTTATAAAATAAAGATTTGGCCCCAGATCTAAATGAATCTCCAGTAGAAAACAGAGATTCCCACCATGGTCAAGACCGCTTTAAAGCACAGAAAGCAGGTTCTTTCATATCTCCAGAAATTCAGATCTCTCCTTGTCATCTCTATTTAAAAGTGCCACTTTTGTCCATGGTGTAATTCTTGCACGATTGGTTCTAAAATAATTAGAAAGCTTCCACAAAGAAAAAGGGAGGGGAGACAAAAGGGTGTTGTTTTGGGACTTTTTTTCTTTTTTTTTTCCATATTGCTTCCTAAGCCCCAGAGAAGAAAGTGAAGTGTTGCATGTGAGGCTCTGCAAGTTGTTTTTTTGGCGGGGGCATGGGGGTGGGGGCAGATTGGCCAAGGTCTAGTCCAGCCCTCTCTGCTGAGGAGGACATGCTCTGAAATTCAACCAGTTTTCCCAATGCTTTTGTTGCTGATGAACTGAAGCCCTTTTGTTCATCCATTGCCATGGTCTTTTCCCGTTCCTACTATATGTTTATGCATTGCCAGAGATAATGAATTTACACCAAAACCTCTCATAGTCCCATTTTGACAGATGGAACAAATTAGAAATGCCTCGTCTAAAGAAGAGCAATGGCTACATTTTCCTAGAGAAGGAAAGCACACATTTCTTTGGAAACACCAGATGGTTGAGTTTTTCTAAGGTGTTTTCCTCTGGCTAACTTCTGAAGAAGTGATTCTTCTGGGTCCTGGTTTTGGGAGATATTACCATTTTGTGTGACTTGTCAAAATTGATCAACCAGTCAACAACAACAACAATAATAACAACAACAAAAAGAATCCCTTTCAATTTGTTATCATGAAACTTGTAGTGTGACCTCGTCAACACAGTGATTGCTGGAAGGAGGCTTTCTTAAATTTTTTTTGTGGTTTCCTACTTTTCCTTCTCATTCAGTGCTTCAGGTTCAAAACCAGTGGCACAGAACCAACACCTTGCCCATGAAAACGCCATCTCTTTTTAGGGTGCAGGAACTAGGCAAAGAGCCGCATGATGCCTTCAGAGAAGTTTGGGGGTATGTCTGATCACAGAAAGTGTGGGAGGAGGGAGGGGATGCACCACAAGAGAGGGAGGCAGGACGGCTCTCTGGTATGTGCCCGGGAGGATGCAGAGATGGGGTTGTGCTCAACGTTTGGGGTGGGCAGGAAATGGGTTGGCAGGGGTGGTTACAGGGCAGCGGTGCCAGCGGACAAGCCTCAGAGGGGGTTTGGGGAGGGCCAGGGGTTTGGGAGTCTGCCAGACAGCCTGCCCCCATCTGGGGTGACTTTGCATGACATCCGCACACGGTGTTTTTTCCATGTGCTGTGTTGTAGTTGTGTGGGCAGGTGTCAAGGAGTGTGAGCATGTGTGAAGAATATATCGGGGGAGGTATTGGGGGAGGGATAATACTAAAAAGTGTGCATATATATATATATACACATATACAGATGTGTATGATGCATATGTATATATGTTATATGGGAATACCATCCAGAGTGCACCTCCAGGGAGAGGGTAGTCAGTCTGCAGAGGCACAGATTTCCTGCCAACTACTGCCAAGGACAGCAGTCCAGCCAGCCATCCAGTCCTGGCCATGGCCCTTCACAGCCCCTGTCGCAGCCCAGCCATGCACAGCACCTATGGATTCTCCTGCCAACACAGCCCCTGGGGACAAGGCAGACCAACGGAACTCTATAAGAATAAAAGTGCAATCTCAGACTAAAACAACAAAATTCAGGGCAAACCCTGGCTACACAAAACTGCTGAGAGGATTTATAAAAGCCTGGATCAGTCTCTCAATCAGAAATACACTCATGCTTCCATTCCCTGGCTTGACCATTTAAGTTTAGTCGAGATGTTTGAATAGAGAAGCAGTGCATGAGTGTGTGTGGGTATAAGCGTGTGTGTGTGCATGTGTGTAGCTGCTGGCTTGCAGCTGTTTTGCTCTAAGAGTGACTGTGTCAAATTCTAAAGAGATGCTCTGGAACATAACTAAACAGACAAACAAACATGAGAAAACTTAGATCCTATTAAAGAATACCATTCATTTTCAAAACATCGATTGCATTTAATTCTACAGCCTCACTAGTAAAAATTCCCCTAGAGCTAAAAGTTCTCACATCATTATAAACCGAAGTGTTTCTAAAGGGAAAGAGTACAGGGAAAGATATAGAGGAGATATCTTTAGAAAATTGCTCACATCTACCCTTTTCTACCTTGGTAACAGCAAAGCCAACTTTCTAGAGTGAGATATCTGAGAGCCCTTTAATACTGCTTCTCTTGCCAAATGGGAGAAATCAGTACAAAGACAGGAGAGTAGTTTTGACTTGCAGATCAGATTGGCTGGAGGAGTGAACGGCTTGCCCAGAGCCTAGTGACTTTTTTCATTTTCTGCCTCTTCTTCCTTAAACTGGCACTGATATCAGTGAATCCCTTACACCAAACTGCTAACACTGTATCGATACAGTCATTTGAAATTATGATTTACCTGCACTGTGTGTGTCGTGCAGTACTGGGAGGGGGGAGTTTTTGTGTCTTGATCGGTGTTTTCTATCTTCCGCTCATAATCTGATGAAGAGGCGCAGCGGCATTCCTGGGGACAGTGATAGGGCACCGCAATGCTGGACTTTATTTTGCCTCCGTGTGGGGAGAGAGGGTGGGCGAGCCAAGTTAATGTTTTTTTTAATATATTTATTTTATTGGGCAGGGGCTCTGATCAGTATGGCAAAGCGGTGAGTGGAGCCAAGCAGCCAACGCTGCTGCGGATGGTGCCTACTGGCAGTCTGGCCACCTTCCCGCTATGGCTGCCACTCTGGACTGGCCCGGCACGGTCCAATGAGGCTCAGCTCGAAGTGGCTCCAGCTATGCACCCCCGTTGCATCCCCATCCTCGCTTCACTTTCAAGGTTTAACAGCGAGGTCATATTCATTGATGTCAGCTTGAGGTTTACTGTATGTCAGGCTACATTTGCATACATCAAGGAAATTAGGGCATTAAATAAATATGCAAATCCTACTGCTTGTAGAAGAGACTGAAGATTCCTGGAGCGATCATCCCTATTAATGAAGATCGCAATTAATGAAACTAACAATCCGTTCTCCCATCCTCCCCTCCGCCAGACTTCATAAACAACAACAATAAAAACCCTGAAGTAACAAATATCAGTTAGCCACGGA
>VZRJ01007403.1:3282-16925 GCA_013397565.1 Ptilonorhynchus violaceus | reverse complement strand
ACCTGGAAATTTGACCACCTAATTAACTTGATATTAGGAAAAAAATTTACTGTTTTAAAGTATGAGGCAATATAGATAATGCATGTAATGGGGACTGATTCAAATGATTTATAATATTTCATTGCAGAATTGCAACCTATAAAGGCACTTATATCTCTGTGGATTTCAGGAATGGTTTTTTTTCAGAATATTATCTTAAAATATGTAGACCCAGGTATGGAGTGTTTTTTCTAAGGAAGACATTTTGTATGTTCTGTCCTAACTGCTTACTTTATTAAATGTATTACAATTCATGTTAACATGTAGTTTTAAAGGAACTACCTAAGTCTTTACTGAAAATGCATTTTTAAAGTTTATTTTAAAATATTGCTGTTATCATTACATTTTCTTTATCTGAAAATCCACAGGCCTTGAATTACATTTAAAAACAATATTAGCTCATTTCTATTTACCTTAATGGGGAAATTCTTATTTTTAAAAAAAAGAGTAGTTGAAACATGATTAAAACCAGAAGATTACTCTATTTTTATATTCCAGAAATATTATATTTTAAACGAGCAATGTTTTCCATAAGAACAATGCCCAACCATACACACATTTTTTCTTAAAAAAAAAAATCTAAGTACATGCATAGATAATTACTTACACCATGGATTACTTACCTGCATAAACATATAAAGTGAAAATTACCTCCCCCTCCAAGACTGCCATGCATATATATATTTTTAAAATAAAGATCAGAATGTCATACTCGGTTTGTATTGCTCAGTACCTATTTCACAACATGTATACTTTCTTTGGATTTTTTTATGGTATTTCCAGCAGTACCTCTAGCTCCAGTTGCACAAGACCTACACTAAAGAGCTCATATATGTCACCCAAGAAAAAGTGGTCAGATGCCTACCCATAAAACATTACAAAATCTCAGAAACAGATACTATAATCCATTAGGTTAGTTCTTACCTTACCATATAGATCAATAATTTATATAAGTAGGTACTTTTTTTTTGCACATTTGTATGAATAACGGTAGGACAAACACGTGTCTGCAGGTGCCCATTTACAAGTGATGTTGGGGACAGTCCGGGAAACATTATTTTCACTGCTTTTAATTAGCTCACATGAATCACGCTCACCTATAAATTTGTAGTAACATATGCAGACAGACCCACTGAAGTGAGTGTCTAGCCCGAGTTCGGGTGTGTGCACAGGTAGCGGATGGCACAGGAGAGCAGGGAGTATGTGTAGGTTTTGGTGAGCAGGGGTATACTGGTATGTTACATCCCTTCTGCCCGCGGCACAAATGTGCGGCGGTGCGTCTGTCTCCCGCGGCAGGGCGGCCCTGGCCACCTCCCTGCCCCCGGCTGCCTCGGTGGCGCAGGGCAATGACCCCACGCCCCGTCACTCCCCGTGCTGCTGCTGCTGCTGCTTACCCCCGCCGCCGCCTCGCTGCGCACCGCCGTTGCTCCTGACGGCACCGCACCCGGCGGGACGGGACGTAATGCGCCGCTGCCGATACTCTGCCTTACTTGGGCTGCCTCAGGAGCAGTGCCTGAGCCCCCTCCCCTCCAGCTCCCCTTCGTCTCTACCCCCGTCCCCACAGCCACACACCTGCCCCCCCCATTACCATACGGAGGCTGGGTCCCCGCGAATCACAGAGGCAGCGGGCGACATTTGAATAAGCCCCGCAGCCAGCAGCAGCACCAGCTCCTGCAGCGACAGCGCTCTGCGCGGGCCGTTTCCCCAGCCCGTCCGCCCCTCCTCCGCTCTCCCGCCCCTGCATGTGCCACAGGCATCGTGGGGACAGCTGTCTTGCCTCAGTCACTTGCCACTTTAGGGCTAATTTAACAGGTAGAATATGAAAAATAAATACTCTCCCAACTTGTTACCTGATACTCAGCCTTTTAAAGCTAAAAATAAAGGCGCGTAAAATTCACATATTATTTTAAAATGCCGCTGAAGTGACGATTTCATGGATTTCAGACAGAAAAAAGGTAGTATTAATAATATTCAAATTTGGGGCAATTGTTACAGCTGATGGTTACAGATGAGAGAGGGCATCAGGTTGACACGATGGACATCGATGAAATAGATCCCCTGCCTCGTCTTTTTTGCAACACTTTTAATGGTTAGAATCATCTAAATATTCAGTATTTTACACTTAGATTTTCCTTCTCTTCAGCCATCTCTATCTGTCTTTTAATCATTATCAGATCAAATCAGATAGGCGCCAATATTCTCTATGCATGAACATTCATGTTTTGGCATTATTTACAGATTGGGTTAGAAGAAGGGAGACATAGGTAAAGCAAAAGGGTTTTTTTCGCTAAATTTAAACCTTTGATCGAAAATTTGAAAAATGACAACCATATAAATTTAGGTAGAATAACCGAACCTTAAAATGAGATTTTTTTTTTAAGAAGGAAAAGGCTGAATTTAGTGGCTTTTGCCCTCACAAAAGTTGGTAGTTTGGACCTCCTGATATGTCCAGTGTGAATGCACCTCATAATACACATCCTTTAGAAAAAACCCCAAAGCCATACTAATGTCTCTTTGATTGATAATCTCTCCCCTGATTAGAGGTAGAAAGACAATAGGAGCGGCAGGGGAAGAGGGAGTGAGAATTTTAAAATTCATGATTTTCATGCATATTTAAAATAACTGCTAAATTGTTAAGTTTCCGGGCAGGAGAGTGAAGGGGTGATGTACAGTAAACTCTATTAGATAGGTCTTTTAGTGAGCATTCAGAACGTTAACTTCAGCATCAATCTAGGATAAGTAGCCAACGTAGTTGAGTTCCCAAACACGATATATTTGTTTTTTAGTGCTAACAGAATTAGCTAAATTGTCTTGATGTCTTTTCTGTTGTTCTATTTTTGTAATCAATTTATAACTTGGCATAAAATAAGCAATCAATAAATTAAGGTTTGAAATGAACAGTTATTTTTTTGTTTTCCATAACTGACTCACAGAGAGGACTAAACCTGATTTTGTTTCGGTTTGGATAATTTTTTCCTTTACATCAGCTTCGATTGCCGGAGACCACTTCTGAACCAAGTGGAAAAGGTTGTCAGGGCGTGGGTGTCCCTCAGCTCCATGACTCCTCGAAAGGGTGTTTCCTACCCAAAGTCCTCTCCTTGACTCCGCTCTGTGGCGGGCTCCGTGCACGCCGGTGAGATCAGGAGGGGGATGCCGCCGCCCGAGGCCGGCTGCCTGCAGTCCAGGCGACCCCAGCCAGGTCGGGGTGTCCCAGACCGCGCAGCTTTCCAGCCCCCGCGGAGGCCGCGTCCGGCAGAGAGACAGCGACATCTACCGGTGTTCGGCACGGCCCCGGCGAGCTAGGGCGAGAGGAGGGGCCACACCGCACCTCGCTCCTTTGCCCAACCTAGCGCAGCCTGGGGAGAAGACATCAAGGCAGCGATCCTCTGCGTGACCCGCTGTAAAGCAAGAATTCAGCCCTACTAGAGCGACCGTTTCATTGGGCACACCCCCGCATACACACACTCCTGCCTCCAGATCTGGGCTGTATCCCACAAAAATTAGAGACCTGATTGGGATGATAAATGCCTCACTGCGAGCAAAGTCTTCCCAGAGAAGCTCGAGAAGGACGCACTGAGAGCAGAGGGAAGGGCAGCACCTGTGTGTTCTCCCTGTCGCTATCATCTCAGCCCAGCCTCTCTTCCCTTATTTGTTTTGTCTTATATACACCCGGAAAGGCAATGTTCCACAAACACATTTCAGCAGGAATAATCGCAGCCTTCTCAGCACTTTGCATTTTAATTGCCAGGATAAAAAAAAAAAAAGGATCACTGTGTATTCCTGTTTGAAAAAAAACATGGCTTGTAAACCGTGAGAAGGGGAACGACAATATTATCCGAAGCAAGCATAAAATTTTAGCATTTGCCCCTGTGGAATGGCCCTATTTTTTATTTAATTTTTCTGCTGATGCTGTGCAGAAAGAACTTTTTATTGGAAACACTTTCTATCTGATTGTATTACTCTTTACCTTATCCATATTCTCTTTTCATCTTTTTGATAATTAAAAAAAATTAAAATGAAAGGGACAGATTCATGTTACTAAAAGGCAGTTTTTATAAGTACAAATGGCGATGAAGGAGCACTAATAGTGTTGTTTTTAGGAGGGTGAGACGCATCCGAGAAGCTGGAGGCTACATTTGATTGGATTAACTGCCACTTTCTATTGTTTTTATTCTAGTAGTTCATTAGCTAGGTGTACTTTGATAATTAATTTCCGAGATCTCATTCTAGGAATTTTGGCTGTTTCGGATATCAATAGGCTTTCCTCAACGGGCTATAGTTGGAGAAAATAATAACTTTTCTGTTTTGAATTACATGTTTTGTGCACTTGCAGGAGTTTTTTTCTTCTTGCCCAAAAAATAACAAGGTGCAGATTTTTTACAGCAAAGAATGTGTGTGGCACAATTTGCGGCAACTACCTTTCGGACATTTGAACTTTCTGTACCGTGAACACAAATGCAGGGACTCAAAGTAGTTCTTCGAGTGCCTTTTCTAATTGTGCATTAAGGTAAATGAGAAAAATTTTGCTAAATAACCCTAGTCTTGAGAATGAGTTCGTCACTAGTAGCATCACAAGACCGAGGAGCACTCAGTCTTACAAAATGTATGTCTATTAAAAGGAACCAATATAACATTAAAATCAACGAAAAATCAGTTTGTATCCTCAAGTACTGAAGAGGTCTCTAAATACCGGTTGATCATACCTAGTCCAAAATCAAGAACAAGCTCTAACATTTTCCTGGCTCTTTTTCTCCGAAGAACGTTGTTCTCTTCTTTTACTAACTCCAGGAACTCCTGATAATAATTTTTACACTAAAATAATAGTAACGGGTNNNNGAACCCCCTGAAAGAGAATTGCAGCACCTTCATTAAAACCTTGCCATTTTGCCGAGAGCTGTGTGCATGCCTATTTGGCAAAAAGTGTCAGACATCTCCTAATATATTTCTCTCTCGTGTCTGATAACACTAGGACTACTTATTTAACAAAATATCACAGGGTACTGACAGTCCAAACGCACAAAATCATTATAGTCCTTTGCCCTACAAGTGTGTGCGTCCGACCTCTCCCCCCTTTTCTTTCCCAGCTTTTCAGTAGCAGTGAATGAATCAAGAACTAGAGTAGTATATTTAAATACGAATGAATCAGGACATATAAACCTATCATCTTCAATCGTCAAGTTGAAGAATCGTCAAGGATGAGACGGCAGCCTATAGTAATAGGCATATTGCAGAAAACCTGGAAATGGTTGGCAAAGGACTGCGGTTTGCAGCCGATTAACAGACTCATAGAGTGGGATAAAAGGAAGGTCACCTACCTTTTCAGGGCACCTCCCCTCACACTCCAAAAACTGAACTCAGTGAGAGTAGAAAGAAGTGTATATACGGACTTTAAAACCTGCATATCCATTATAAAAGGCTTTCTGAAGCTAACCTACTTTGCCAACGTAACTAAGCGGAACTTTTATTTATTTTCTTCTACCTGTCTCCCTCACAGACAGTTTCCCGATAGCATTTCTTTTTCTCCAACTAATGGACAGACGGTCCTGGGAAAAGCAATTGTCAGCCTTATACACCCAGGGCAATCAAAAAACCAAACCCTTCCACCTCACCCTAACCAGCAGCAAGCTCTTATTTATTTTATTTGTTAAAAGGCAGCCAGATGGGAGCATGACAATTTGCTCTCTCTCTTTCTGATTCGAGCTTGTGTGTGTACGCATTGCCGTACGTGTACCAGCTCTACCCGAAACGATGTGAATACCAATTTCCCTACAAGTGTTACCGTTTCCAGCTCAATGCAGCCTTCAATAGATGCGTGTGTGCGCGCGCGCGTGTGCGTGTGCGTGTTTAACAAACCAATAGGTAAGTCACTATCAGGTGATCAGGCTTGTAATCCAATAGTTTTTGTTTGGTTAAATAAGATTTATCAAGAGCAAAAACTTACGGAAATGGGAGTTAGGACAAAGCAGGGCGGGGGGGGGAAGGAGGGGAGGCACAGAGAAATCTCTCCCTGCTCTCCCAGGCTCTGCTGCCGTCTGGGGTTACTGTGTCCGTCGCAGCCCACTCAGCCCAGCATAAACTTTCAGAAGACTGAAGTGCCATAGAAAGCCAACAAGGGATCCGAGGAACTGAAAGGCGGTAAGGAGGCCAGCGGGGGAGTGGGGGGTGATGCCCTGCCTTTGCTCCTCCGAGCCCTCGGGAGACTGCGGGCAGGGTCGTCCTCTCTGGACAGTCTTCCTGCCCCGTGGGTGACACAGCGTGGCCTCCTCCGGAGCCCAGCGGGGCATTGTCTGGTCTTACCAAGCCCTCGGCAAAGCCCGAGCCCCCGCGAGAGTGTGTGTCTGTGTGTGTGTGTGTGTGCGTGTGCGTGAGCGGCGAGGCTGCCGCGGCGCAGGGTGGCAGGGCTGCTCCGTGCCCCAGTACTTACCGCCGCGATGCCTGCCACCGATTCGCTCCCATCCGCAGCCCCTCTGCAAGACATACGTCACATGCATCCTCGCAGAGATCAGTTGTGACTTTTCGAGTCCAACCCTACTCATTCAACGGTAGGCAGGAGAGGAAAACATAAGGGGTGATGAAGGGAGAGGGGTAGCCACGGGTGCTGCCTCACACTGAACTGCAACGTGGCTCCCCCCTCCCCTTCTCCCTGACATTTCCCACCCACTCACCTCCTTCCTCCCGCCCCAAATGAGAAAGCCACGGGAGGGAGGGACGACACACGGATCCATGCTGGCTGCTGGGGCTCCGCGGAGGCGCTCTCTCAGCACCTGCACACTGGCCTCTGAGCCTCGGTCCTTCCTCGGCGCCCCAGGGACTTTGCTTGTGGGGCGCAGCGTTTGGGGAGAAAAGGAGGAGGAAGAGGCTGAATGACGGCCCGAGGCATGTCCACCCGCCTGCCCAGATGGGAGTCACATGCCGCACGTGGGGCGCGCAGAGCGCCGTGGTGCGAGGCTACTGCACGGGATACAAATGGGCTGCCGGCTCCGGCGAGCATCGCCTCCCCTCCTTCCTGTTGCTATTTTTAATATTATTATTCCTAATTATACCAATAATTCATTTTAAAGATCTTTGCAAATGCAAAATGACAGCTGGAGCTGAAGAGCAAGAGTAGCTGTTTTAATAGATTAGAAACACTAGGAAGTGTCTCCGCAGGGAATGGAGACACTTTGCTTCGTCAAAGGTGAGGTCTGCTGTCTGCTTATTAGTACAATAACATCTTCGATTCCCGACTAAATACAATAACGCAGGCTCTCGTAATTAATACAAGAAGCTTTATGAATTGTGGTCCCTCCCTTGCTCTTTCACAGACATACTCGCAGCACACCTATATCTGTGAGAGACTGGAGTTGGCTGGGCACTGACAGTGGACCAAGTCGAAAGTTTCAATATTGCAGACACAGTAATTGTCCTTCTGATTTTCTCAGTTAAATTTTTATTTGGAAAATTGCAAATTTTTCCAAAAGATTCATTGACACATGAAAATATGCTTGCATCTATATCTGCCAGAGATGGTGCAGAATAAAAATGCTTGAGTAGACCTCATCTGAAATCAAATTCCCACATTTGTAATAGTTACAATATACAACAAATAATTAACAATTTGCTCACCAGAGATGGCATAATTCTAAGTCTTCTTTCCTTTGTAAGGCAAATGATGGCAAAATATGATTTGCCATATAACTCATTGGAGCAAAGAACAGTACAGTAGAAAGACTGGTTTCTATAGGATTATGCAAATGTCATGTTTAAACAGAGTGAAAAATAGCAAACATTAATTATGGCAAATTTGACAACGTGTTTTAGGATGCCTTTACCTGATACATACTATATCCTAATAATCAAAATAATTTAATGAGCAATCATATTAATGGTGTTGAAATAAAATTAATAAATAAGAATTAAATTATATTTTAAAAATAGGTTGCACTACAATAAAAAATGTCTTTGATGCTTTAGGAAAAACTGCCCCCCCAATATATATTGTAAAAATCCTATATTTTTTTTCAGAAGCATAAAATGATCTTTGATTTTGATGTTGTATAAAATGATTAACATAATAAATAGAAGCAGCTGAGTCAGACTAAATAGAAAGCTACTATTATTTAAATTATCAAAATAAAATCCATCAAATAATGTTTTCCATTCTAATGAGCATGGAAATGTTTCTCTTCTAATTTACTTATTTTCAAAACAGACAGTAAAGCATGTTAGAACTGATTTTCTTTCAAATCAGAAAAGTTAATATTAAAAAAGTTAATATTAGAACAATTGTCTGCATATTTTTTCTATAACATGCCATTACCTGAAGCACATAAATACAAACACTTAGCTCTGGAAATTGCAATTTTTTTTTTTACACTGTCTATAAACATTGCTATGTGATTACATGTACTCACTTTCTTGTATGGACTATCCATTATCTGGTGTCTACATCTTTCAGAATGTATTCACACTCAGGTTTAATCTTCTTTAAAGCAGTTATTAGATATACAATAATGTCAACATGCATATAGATATACATGAAAATTACTTTTGACCTTCAGAAATCAGCTAAGCCCTCTGGGCAAGTCAGTTCCAGTGACATTAGGCATGAGTTGCTGTCGAGCTCTAATAATTCAAGTGGAGAAAAAAAAGTGGATTATGAAGTAGGGAATCATCAACAAATTTATTTATTTATTAAATTTATTTCAAAGGGGCAGAATTTGGCCCAGTTGATGAAGTTATAAAGATGTGTAGCTATTGATATAAAAATGCAGTTCTTAAGCCCATCTCTTGCTAACCTTACAGACTTACATGTGAAAACAAGCTATTCAGTAGCGTTTTCACAGGAATTTAAGAGGGGGACACACACACTACTGAATTTTAAATTATTTACTCCCAAAATACATTAGATTTTATAGCACTAGCCTCTTGGCAAGACAACTTCTAAAAATTGTCTTTCATACAACTGCAACTACTGGATAAAAAAATGGAGATAAAACATTTAAAATACTTTTTAATTTTTCTGGCAAGGTGTAATGCTTTAATTCTATTTTTCCATCTTTTCTCTAATGACCTTTTCTCCTCAGAACTCTACGTGCAAATAGTATACCTGCATTTGTGAGCAGAAAGTAGGCCACTTTGAAAATTATCTGGCCAAGCAATGAAAGTACCAAAGCTAGAATCACAGTCCGCAGTCAGTACATGCCTTGTCATAGGAGACGTGTCTATAAAACTCCCTATTGTAGAATTGACCTTGAAAAAAAACCCACCATACTTTGTCCTCTTCACAAGATTAAATTGCTTGAAGTACATGATAACTGCAAGATATATTATTTTTGTGTTAGTTGTTTGAATAATTTAAGAAAGACTTCCACTGCTTAATTCAAACTCACACAAAACTTTCATTAGGTCAGAGGATGCTTTTCTGAGGGAAGAACTGAATAGTCTCAAAAACCAAGATAGAAAGTTTGATGCATTCTTTGAAAGTTGTTTTAAAAAGTTTGAACATGATGTCATTATAAAAATGTATTTAAGTAATAAAATGAGAACTTCTGAACATGCCTTGACTATACGTTTGGCTTTCTAAAACTCTGCAAAATTAGGCAAGATTCTGTTTCCCCTGAAGTAAAATACAAAATCCTATTGTTTTCCATTATAGTAAGAAGGGCCCTTAAATTACTTTTGTTTACACACACAATTTGGATCTCATTTGTGTATCTCTTCAAGGCACACCTGAAAACCAGGGCTCGGATATGTGTATTGATTCATGCGGGATCTCTACATCAGAAAAGACATTATATTCTCTTTATATTTTCTGTATAAATGAAGAAGGAAAGTAGTGAGCTTAACTAGCTTCAAAAATGAACATGGGTTTTTCAACTAAAATGGTATCAACCAATTCCTTCTAAGCAAAAATGTGATGACCTTCATCACTATCCTATTTTAGCCACGATTATTATTCTTACAGGAGGAAAACGAAAAATTATATGAATTGACATAATGGAGGCGGGTTTGTTTTGAGGTTTTTTTTGTTTGTTTGTTTTTGGGGTGATGGCACTTTCTGGATATCTTTAAGAGAGATTATTTCTCCCAAGTGGTGCAGAAATGACAGGAGCAATTTTCAAAAGATAGTCCACTATTTTTCTGCATGTTTTTTTTCTTCCCCAAATGAACAACTAGACATTGAAAATCGAAGGAATCAATTTTTATCTTAAACAGTATTTAAAGCCTTTTGGTGTATTGAACTTGGACCTGAGGGCAGTGTTCCACCTGGAGGATGTAATTAACAATTTGGAGGATCGAGTCTGCAAACCCACATTTAGATGTTATATGAAACTGCAGGAATTTCGTGTGTCTATAGATCTACAAATACCCATATAATGTGTAATATACAGTAGAGTATGCATATAATCTCTATTATTACATATTATTAAACATAGATGCTATCAGACAAACATGAAAATATATTAAAAAAATAGAGCACCTGGATTATAAAATGCAAAGCTATATTGAGAAAGGACTCCAGACACTTCCTTGTGTAAGTTTCTGCTAAGTAAAGAAACTCATACATTCTGCATTGTGAGCTTCTCTTGAGATACACTGTATCAGAAGTCAGAACTTGCTTATTTCTTCTTGGTCCAAGAAAAGGCTCTTTTTCTCACACACAGGTTCCCAAGCATCTCTGATGGGAAGGACTGCAGAATACACTGCTGAAAATGAGGTGCATACATTCCCCGGGGGGGGGGGGGGGTACCATTTGATTTATTTGCTAAGAGCTTGGAGTGGCCGATACAGGAGACAGTGCCATCCAGTGCAAACATCTGTGCAAGGAGCATCCAGCTCCTTTTGCGCTTGGCTTTCACTTGGATGTGTTGAGTCTGTGAGGCAGATCTGAAACAGAAAAAACATCATTTAACCAAGCTGCCCGTGCATGTGCAGTACATCCATCTCCATATACACATGCTGCAAAGAGCTTGTTAGGTGTTATTGTCAAACTGTTTATACCTACGTATTTATACCTCTATCTCACTGCCTCCAAGACTGAGAGGCAGAGGTATCAAAGAGTTAGGCTTAGCTTTGGAATCTTTACCAGAGTGAAATTAATAACGCTAAGGAAACAAACAAACAAGCACTTTTAAAAGTTGGGTTAATGCTACTTTTTAAATTCTGACGCAAGAACGTTTCTGTCTGATTTTGAGTTCCCAAGACAAAATCAGTGTTTGACCCGTCTAAACATGTCTCTTTCTTTGGGGCAGTTAAATAATTATTTGCTCAGACAGGGAATTTCACTTTATGAAAACCTCACACTTCAATTCCGGTAAATGCCAGCCAGCTCCTGAAGAAGTGAAGAGATTGATGCATTTATTAAAGAAGAGGGGAAAAAAGAAACAAACCGGTCCAACCAATCAGACCTATCTCTTAGATGACAGTCAAAACCAGCCCTGTACCCTGCTGCAGAGAAGAGCAGGAGACAAGCAACACGACTGACTTCATGGGGAGCGGGCTTGCAGACGCAGCGCTGGGAGAAGGGGGGGAGGGAGGGCGAAGAGACGCAGGGATGTGAGCACGCCAAACGCTCTGTGGGGCCACCCGGTGGGACAGGGTGGGGGGCCTTCCCCTCACCCTCCCCCTCCTCGACTCTCCACGCTCAGTTGTGAGCCTGCCCCGTACTGAGCCTCTTCTCTGACCCTGATGTACAAACAGCTCCCGAAAAGGTTAAACTCCTGAGCGTTACGAAATTACCTGCCCGGGCTTGGAAAGCGCACCACGCCTAGACTGTCATTACCACTTCCTCTACTCGGCCCCTACGAGCAGGACAGCTTTCTCCCGGACCAACGTTAGGACGCTTTTTTGGACAGCTGTCTGAGTCCCCCGAGAACAAACGGATTAAACCTCTCACCGAAGCCCCCAAGAGCTCAGGAATACTGCACACACAGGCACCCACCGCATCACAACCTACGTACGCGCGCACTCGGAGAACCTCTGCCTCTCCGCTGGCCCGGCCTGCCCCACCGGAGTCCTTGGGCGGGTCCCGGACACCACGCCGGGCCGCGTGGACTCTGCCAGCCGTGAATAGTTCTAAGGCTGGGAGGGGCGATTCCTCCTTGCCAGGGTCGGGGTCCGGGCCGGTCTCCCCCGCCGCAGCCCTGAGGAGACATAAGAAAGCCAGGACATTGTATCTTGCCCCGATCACTTGGGTCCGCGCCTCCCACTTTGCAGGGTGTGGCGGGCTATAGCAAGCGGTGTATGCGGAAACGCGCACGCACCGGGACCAATTAAGCTACACGAATCCAAGAACAGTCGTGGAGTTAATTACAGACATGCTAGTTTGAGCGAGAAGCAATGAACGCGCGAGCGGGGGGGGAAGTGGAATGCGGGGGGAAGGCGGGATGCAGTGTGGCGCTGCTGCCCCCTGGCGGAGCCGCGCAGTGCCGTGCTGGGCGGGATCTGCTCAGCACCTGCGGAGCTTCATAGTGCTGGCTGCGTCCTACCAGCGCGCCGGGCAAAGGATTAAGCAACGTGCGGAGCCCCGCGCAGAGCAGCTCAAGCAGCGCAACACCCGCAGAGAAGCGCGGCCGGCCCTCAGCCGGCAAAACCAGGCAAAGTCATTTCTGCCCTAAAACGCCGGCCTCAACCCTGCTGTGCGGGGGCGGTGCTGAGGGCAGGAGCGGCCTTTGGCCTTCGTCCTCAGTCTTCACCTACAGGCTGGCCCGGGTCAGCGCAGCAACGCGGCAGGGCACGTAAGGGGACACGGCCACTCCATCTTTTGCAAAGGGGAGCCGAGGCCCAGACACTTCTTCCTCGTGGAGGCGAGAGGCGCCCAGTGGCCGCCGGGGCGTTCCGGGACCTAGATGGGACCAGCAAAATGGCTCCAAAGAAGAAACCATAGGAGACTGGTATTAATGGTTCTTTGGATATTTAAACATATAGGCATTCTCCCCCCCTTTTGTTTTTATTTCTGTTGTTTCACAAAGTTGGGAGACAAAGTAAAAACTTACTACTTCGTTTTAAAGCTAAGCCTAGATACTAGCTCTTTCTAAATGTCAAACTTTGTAAAAATAGCCCAGATTTACATCTTTTTTACTCACCGTTTCAAGTGTTGGAGCTTCNACTTTTTAAATTCTGACGCAAGAACGTTTCTGTCTGATTTTGAGTTCCCAAGACAAAATCAGTGTTTGACCCGTCTAAACATGTCTCTTTCTTTGGGGCAGTTAAATAATTATTTGCTCAGACAGGGAATTTCACTTTATGAAAACCTCACACTTCAATTCCGGTAAATGCCAGCCAGCTCCTGAAGAAGTGAAGAGATTGATGCATTTATTAAAGAAGAGGGGAAAAAAGAAACAAACCGGTCCAACCAATCAGACCTATCTCTTAGATGACAGTCAAAACCAGCCCTGTACCCTGCTGCCGAGAAGAGCAGGAGACAAGCAACACGACTGACTTCATGGGGAGCGGGCTTGCAGACGCAGCGCTGGGAGAAGGGGGGGAGGGAGGGCGAAGAGACGCAGGGATGTGAGCACGCCAAACGCTCTGTGGGGCCACCCGGTGGGACAGGGTGGGGGGCCTTCCCCTCACCCTCCCCCTCCTCGACTCTCCACGCTCAGTTGTGAGCCTGCCCCGTA
>VZRJ01007401.1:0-11170 GCA_013397565.1 Ptilonorhynchus violaceus | reverse complement strand
AACCCTTTGCACAAAAAGCAAAGATAAGGGGAGGTGGTGCAGATAGGCAAAACCTTACAAAATGAAGGCCTTGTTACTCTTGTAAAATCATGGCTCACTCCTGTTACTTTGGCTAAGTAGAAAAGGCCTCTGGGAATGACTCAGCTGAATTAGAGGTAGAAAAACAAGTTATATAACCATTGCGTGTTCACATCGTGGTTTATGGTGGTTGGTTGAATTATATTTGTTGTGTTTCAAAGGTATGCAAATGATAAAGGCCTAACTGTTAAAAAGGCCTGGTTTTTGCAATAAACGGGTTCCCTTTTGCACCTGCCTGGAGGGTCTGTGTCACTCTGCTTCCACATAATCCCTCATAGCATGCTTCTGGAAAAGCTGGCAGCCCATGGCTTGGGCAGGTGCATCTTTGCTGGGTTAAGAACTGGGTGATGGCCAGGCCCAGAAAATGGTAGACAATGGTGCCACATCTAGTTGGTGTTTAGCCACCACTGCTGTTCCCCAGGGCTCAGTATTGGGCCCAGTCCTCTTTAATATCTTCATTAATGATCTGAATGAGGGGATCAAAGTTACCCTCAGTAAATTCATGGATGACACCAAGCTGGGTGGTTGAGTTGATCTGCTGGAGGGCAGGAAGGCTCTGTAGAGGGATCTAAACAGGCTGGATCAATAGGCCAAGGCCAAGAGTGTGAGATTCAACAAGGCCAGTTGCTGGGTCCTGCACTTGGATTACAACAAATCCTTGGCAGTGTAGCTGGAAAAGAGCCCAGCAGAAAAGGCCCTGGGGGTGCTGGTTGACAGTGGCTGAACATGACCCTAGGTGTGCCCAGGTGGGAAGGGAGGCCAATGTCATCCTGGCTTGTATCAGCGATAGTGTGGCTAGCAGGACCAGGGAAGTGAATGTCTCTCTGTGCTGGGCACTGCTGAGGCACTTGAAGTGCTGTGTTCAGTTCTGGGCCCCTCACTGCAAGAACGAAATTGAGATGCTGGAGTGTGTCCAGAAAACGGCAATGGATCTGGGAAGGGTCAGGAAGGTAAGTCCTATAAGAAGCATCTGATGGAGCTGGGGTTGTTTAGCTTGGAGGAAGCTCAGGGGTGACCTTATCATTCTCTACAACTACCTGAAAGGTTTTGTGGCTTTGCTGCCACAACCTAAGGATTTTCCCCCTAAAAAGGGATCTCTGAGGGCTTAAAAGCCTGGAAGAAGCTGGGAAGAGTGGAACAGAAACCTTCAGCACTCCAAGTGTGCCAGCCAAAGCTGTTACCAGGCTCATCTACAGCCCTCAGCAGCCTTTGACTCCTCTGGCCTGCTGGAGCTCCCTGAAGAGGCAGGAGCTCTGCTGGCAGACAAACAGCCCTTTGTCTGCAGCACTTGGTCCAGTGACTTTCAGTGGTGAGAGGTGCCTGGGCTGTGACGGCCATGGGGTTCTGTGGCCTCAGAGGGACATGACCCCATCTGGCCTCTTGTCACAAAGGGGCAGAGACGTGGCACTGGTTCGGCAATTGTGACCTCACCTGCCCAACACTTGGCATCCTGAGGAGTGAGCCAGTGAAAGCTAGCTGGGCTGAGCTGGCCTTCAGGATATCTTGGCTCCTTCCATTGCTGCTTGCGTACCTGCCTTTTTCCAAGCATTCTTCATCCTTGACAGCAGCTACAAGCACCACCAAAACTCTTTTGATAGCTGAAGGTGCTTTGTGAGTCATGTTTGGGTTTTCTAAATAATTTTATTGATCTACAATTATTTCCTTTCCCTTTAGGTGATGGGATTGGTGCTGATCTGATCTTTCTGGAGAAGATCTTTCTGGAGTTTTGTCATCTAAAGATTTCCCCTCTGTTCTTGAGAGGAGTGATGGCTGCAATGGGGAACAACTCCTGTGAGTCCTGATAATCCAAGACTTTAGAGGGAAAGGAAGGTCGCCTGAGGTCCAGAAATCAGAGTGGGTTAGTTGGACTTTTGGCAGGGTACACGAGGAACAGATTGTTTTCCAAAACTGCTTCCCTACCAGTAGATGTCAACAGGGCATTAGGCTTTCCCTGATGTTTTTGAGTTGGTGATTAGAGCTGTTGTCCTTGGTGCTCCTGTAGAGAACTCAACATTTGAATATGCTTTCAAGCAACAATATTGTCTCATCTCTTTTCAAATGTCATTTCCCTGCAGACATTGCTGAGGGAATTGCTCTGCCACAAAGGATTATCTTTCCCCCAGAGAAGATCTGTATGGACTGGCAGCAAAGACAGAGACCTGGCGCAGGACTCTTCAACCTGGGCAATACCTGCTACATCAACGTTATCCTGCAGTGCCTCACATACACACCCCCTCTGGCCAACTACCTGCTCTCTTATGAGCACAGCCAGTCGTGTGAGTACTTTTAAGAACATCTCCTTGTAAATCTCTTGGGCACATCCCAAGGATTCTCAGAACCTGGAATCAGGTTTAGGAGAACAGCAGTTCTTCTTTGTTGGCCCCATGAGCTTATGGTCTTTGAACACCAGCTAAAAGATGCTTGTTCTATCAAGGTGCACTCATCTTCAGAAGAACTCCTCCTTCTAGTCCCAGGTTTCTATCCCTGCAAGTTGAACTCTCTTGACTTATTGCACAGAAAACTTCTGCCAGTTTAGCCTCCCTCTGAAGTATGTTTTCTATGCACTAAAGTGTCCTGGGCTTGTTGGGACATTAGCAGATTGGGAGTAGAAAAGTGGAGACTGTTCTTAGAACTTCAAGATCTCCATTAGGTTTCCCAAGAAACCAAGATGTTTTGCTAACCTACAAAGCTTCCATCCCTCTTTTCCTCGCTCCCTCCCTCCTTCTCTCTTCAGGTCAACAGCAAGGCTTCTGCATGATGTGCATCATGGAAGCGCATGTCAGGAAGGTCCTGTGTTCCTCAGCCAGTGCCATCCTGCCTAGAGCTGTCCTCAGGGACCTCAAATGTAAGTTGTTTCAGGTGCTTTGACAGGTTTTTTTTCTTTTTCTTCCCTTCAGTTAGGGGAGAGCTATTAAATTCTTTCTTAGTCATAGGAGAAGAATTTGAATATGGCAGGCAGGAAAATGCCTATGAGTTCTTATGCTGTACTCTCAATGCCATGCAGAGAGCTTGTCTGAGTGGATGCAGCGAGTAAGCACAAGTGAATTACTTTTTCAATGTTCCCAAACCCATTGGACTCCTTGATGTGCTCCCATCAAGGAAAACTGATGTCCAGGGCTTTCAATGCTAAACTCTTGGAGGAGATAACTCTCTGCCTTGCCATTTATTTCCAGCTTGGACATTTCTTCACAAGAAACTACCATTGTCCATCAAATATTTGGAGGCTTTATGAAATCCAGAGGTACGTTTCCACAACTACTACTTTACTTGGCTTGTCCGTGCCCTTCTGTCTGCCTGTGACAAGCAGCTGGTCCTGTGATGACTGGCATAGGAGAATCCATGAGCATAAAGCAGCACAGTCAACTAACTTCACTCAGCATTTTGATTTGCCTTCCAGTCACGTGCTTGAGCTGTCAAGCAGTTGTTGATTCCTACAAGGCTTTCCTGAATGTCTCTTTGGATATCAGAGTAAGAGGTTTGCGATTGAGCTTCAAGATATTCCAAGGCCCCAGTAGCTTTCCAGAACCAAAGCACTTGTCTTAAAAACCTATACTGTGAGCACAAGGGAGCTTGGTGGTGAGTGGGAAGGGGAAAGCACAGTGTCCTTCTGCACAGGTCATGGCATTGGTCTTCCCATGGTGCTGGCTTTAGGCTGGACTAGCAAGCACCCTCTGCAACCTTGATGTACTCTCCTACTCCTTCCCTTTGCCCTTCCTCAATACCCATCTGGCTCCCCGGCTGATGGGTTGGATCAGTTTTCACTGCTGATGCCACAGCATGCCATCGGTAGCTGAACTGAGTGGCGGCACACAGAGGGAGCTCTTGATGGCTCCGGGAGCCCCTGGGACATGAGGGAAATGTTCAGCATCAAACCCTCTTTCTGCCTCCTTTTGGACACTGGGGGGAGGGGTAATGGTGGGTCTCCTCAGTGTCAGCTGCTTGGGTCTTGCCAGCTCCTGGAAAATGTTTAGGTGAGGGCACTTTCCGCAGCGCAGTGAGCTCCTTTCTCACTCCTCCAGGCAGCCGCATCCCTCACCACAGTTCTGGAGGACTGTGTGACACCCAAGGAGCTGGATCAGAAAGAGCGCTTCAAATGTAGCAAGTAAGATGATTCCAAATGACCAGATCCTGTGTGAGGGGCTGCCCGTCATTGAACAGGAAGTCATCTTCTCAAGGATGTTTAATGCACAATAATGACACAACTTTTTTAATATATCTCTGAATAGCCTTAAAATAGTGTAAAAATGTGTGAGACAGGAAAGGTTGCCTGGCCTTCTTGGGGGAAGATCGGGTGCATTTCAGCACTTGGCTATGTGCTTTGTTTCAAGGTGTAAGAAGAAGGTTGCTGCCTCCAAGAGAGTTACAGTCCACCGTGCACCCAGAGTCCTCACATTGTGTCTGGAAAGGGCTGACCAACGGACTGGCACGAAGATCAGCAAGGTGTGTATGCAACTGGATTGCAACTTTCTGAAGCAAATGATTCCCCAAAGCAGTATGCTCTGTCACAAGCTGCTCATGTTGAGTTTTTTGTGTTCCCTTCTGCCGAGAGGAGAATTTCTGTGAAAAGACCAGCCTGGACTCTGCTCTGACAGAGATGCTTTGGCTGAGAAGAGTTTCCTGTCACCCAAGCCATCATGTGCTGAAAGCTATTTAATATGGTAGCTCAGGATAATTTCTGTGCCCTTTTGGTCTCTCTGTAGTTTGTGGAGTATCCGGAGTACTTGGATCTTCGGCCATACATGTCTGACACAGCTGGAGAACCCCTCCTTTGCTCCTTATATGCCATCGTGGTTCACAGTGGTGACACCTGTCTTGAAGGACACTTTTTCTGCTACACAAAGGTAAAGAGCAACTTCCCTCCTGACAGGGAAAAGTGTGTGCTGGGAAAGACAAACTTTCCCAGCAGTGTTACTGGCAGCTAAGGTTTTGGGGGAGAAGGTCTCCTTCAGGGCTTAATTGGATTTGGTTTTGTGTACTCTGGGTTTGGCAGTTTTCTGCCAAACTATGGTGTTGCAGAGAAACCCTGCAGTTCCTTTCCAGAAATGGATGTCTTTCTTTGCAGGCCAGCAATGGGCTGTGGTACAAGATGGATGATGAGTCTGTGGATAGTTGTGATATCCACACAGTTCTAGGGCAACAAGCCTACTTGCTGTTTTACGCCAGGTAATAACCAGGATCATGTATTCAGAAAACATTTCATTTTCCTGTGTTAGCTGTTTGTTTTCTCAGCCTCCTGAGTGTTTCTGCTATAGGAGACAATTCCTCCCTGCATCCTTCAGTGCTGTCAATTCTGAACTACCCACTCCAGTCCTCCTCTTTCCCTGCTGGGCTTTAGGGTGCTCCTCTGTGTAAACTGCCACTTGTCTGCTCTCTGAAGCTGGCTCATGTAGAGAACAGGACTTAAAGGGGGCCTCTAGGAAAGATGGGGAGGGACTCCTTATCAGGGAGTGTAGTGATGGGGCAAGGCGTAATGATTTTAAAGTGAAAGAGGGAAGATTTAAATCAGATATTAGGCAGAAATTCTTCCCTGTGAGGGTGGTGAGGCCCTGGAACTGGTTGCTCAGAGAAGCTGTGGCTGTCCCATCCCTGGAAGTGTTTAAGGCCAGGTTGGATGGGGCTTGGAGCAACCTAGTCAAGTCGAAGGTGTCCCTGCCCATGGCAGGGGGGTTGGAATGAGATTTCTTTCAATCAAATTCTAGGATTCTAGGATTCTGTGAAATGAAGGCCATAGCGGGTATAAAGATGAGGACTTGCTCTGACAGTGGCAGACCTGATGGGAAGACCCTAGTTAAATCTACCATTGGTGAAGTCTTCTCTCTGTTGCTCCAAGAGAATGACTGAATCCCAGAGGAGTCTACAAGGAATGCCTGAAGCAGAGATCACCCTTTTTTTCCTCCAGGTGCTCCGATTTGAAAATGAGACAAATGGTGGCTTCCTCACCAGCACCATCATATGCCCATTCCATCCTCAGTCAGGGAAGGGCTAGCAGTGAGCAGGCGGGTACTTCAGTACCACAAGGTCTGCCTGGTAGGATTAAGGTGATGCACAGCCAGAGGAACAGTGCCAGGGAGAGGGCCCGGAGCAGATCCCCACATTGGGACAATGATCTCTGCAGCTGGATCGTGAACAGTACCAACTACAACAGCTTAACAGGAAGGAGGAGGAAGAGAACTACTCCTTTAGGCCATGACCATGCTCCCAGGGATGACATGGCTCCAGGGCCCTACAACAGGATATGCCAGCAGGTGCCTCTACCAAGTCTTGCTTGGGTGCAAACCTTGTCAATACAGAGAGAGCTGGGCAGATCCTCATGGCAGGACTACGATCTCTGGAGTCAGCTTGTGGAGATCATGAAGTCTCACCAGTCAGTGAGGAGGCGTGAGCATCCCAGAGATGCACGTCAGACGAACACAGCATGATGAGAGTAGACTTTCAGCCTGGATGATGCAGCAGCACAGCATCTGAAATGAACAAAACCCCACTCATTTGGAATCAACAGGCAGAAAAGCCAAAGCCAGAATTAAAACCCCTTGTTGGCCTGTGGAGGACCAGACCTAAGTATGTTTTGTTTCAAACATTCTGACTGTTACAACAGCAAAGGTCATTGGAGGAGAGGGTCCTGTGAAGGTGGGGCTACACTGTTCTGAGCCAAATTCCTGCTCTGCTTTGACATTTATGCTCACTTCCCAGAGGACGGCTGAAAGGGCTGGTTGTGCATGCACAAAGAAAACAGCTTGAAAAATTCAGTTTACACAGGAGGTATGCACCAGGTCAACTATAAAAGGAAGCCAATTGGCCCACCTGGCTCTTTTTCCTCTCTTTTTTTTGGCTTGCTTTGTCTTGCAACCCCAGTTCCAGACCACCCATGCTAGAACCAATGTGGGATCTGTGGACTTGGTCATAAACGTTGTTCTCTCTCTCCCTTTTCTGTCTTTATTTCTTTCCTCCCTTGCTTTGTCTGGACAAAGCATGGCTATGATATTCTACCCTGTACTCCATACTGAAGTTTGTTGTGGAAGTGGGGAGCTTGTGGAAATATGTTGTGGCTTGTAAGCCGGCAATTTTCAGGAGCTTGTTGTGAGAGTTGAGAACTTATTGACGTATACTGTACAAAATTAAGGGCTTGTCAGCCACCACTTGTGGAAGTCTATTGTAGAATTTAAGGGCTTGTTAGCCAACATCTTTTGAGTCTAAATGTTGGGCTGGTTGCCAGAGTTATGGCAACAATAAAACATAAAGAGTTCTCTGACGCGTCATCCAGTGTCTTTGTTCAGCCTGATGAGAATGTACAACAAACATCATGCCCCTGATTGGTGGGTTGTGACATGGTCTTGTATGAATAATTTACAAGGTGTCGTCTCCTTTGTAAGGCAAAGTTCTTCTTTGTTTTGAGGCAACTGGTGGAAATACCCATGGTGTGATGTTTGTGTGATGGGATTTTGAAAGCTGTATGCTTGCATGTGCCCATCTAGAAATCTGTTGTTTTTCAACACAGAGTTCAAGCCACTCGAAGGGATATGGGCTGGATAAGTCAAGAGTGACTGAAAAGGGCTAGACGGCCAGGTCCTGAGGGTGCTGCTCAGTGGCACCAAGACTAGTACGGAACCAGGAACAAACAGTGTCTCCCAAGGGTCAGGGACTGATACTGTTAAATGTCTTCCTTAACTAATGGCCTGGATGCTGGGGCAGAAAGTATACTCAGCAAGCTGGCAGAGGACACCATACTGGGAGGAGTGCTGCTTGGGCCAGGGGGCTCGAGCCACTACAGTGGTGACAAGGGAATATTGTCAATCTGGATGAGGGAGGAGCAGAGGATCTGACTTCCGCAATTCCAGAGAGGAAGAAGAGGAATGCAGCTGAAAGAGAATTTTATAACAAAGGGAATCTTTTAATAACAAAGGGACTCCTGTAATAAGCTTAACAAATAGTTGTCTGTAGCTTAACAAATATTAATCCATAGTCTTTAAGGAAAATAGAAACAAAATTTGCAGGAACTGTTAAATTGCAAGAAACACAAGGTCTTTAAACAAGAGAACAGGAGAACTAAGGCTGCCAACTTGGCACAACGAGGGACTTACATAAGACCCTATCAAGTATGCATGGGCAAGAGGGAAAGGTGAAAAGGTCAACCAAGAGGAAGACCTACAGCCTTCATCCCATGACCACCCGGGATGACCACCAGGAGGCAATGCGCACGTGTAAGAATATGTAAATAATATTCATAAGTTCTGGGAAATTATTAGCATGTAACCACCTTTTCTTAGAAATATTATGCATATGCATGTAGTTGAAATGATGTAAGCTTGTACCCTATCCTTGTGGGGCGGACATGTTGGGCGGAGTGATCACCTGTGTCCCCAGCATCAAAAACAAATGAATACCTGCTTCAAAAGATGAGTGTCTTTGAAGTTTTCATACAGCGATTTTTGCGAGAATCAGCTAGCACCCCAGATGGGTGCTAACAGAACTCTTCTCTGTTCGGCTGTGGGATCCAAGGGACTAGGCAGACTCCCTAGCCGTGGCCCGGGATTATTCCCGGAGGGACTTCGTCCTCCTCAGCTCACTGCAGGGACAGATAAGGACCATCTGCACTAAAATAAAGGTATTCGTTCTTGTAGTCACTTTTAAGTTGAGGTCAGGCGGTGATGACCACCTTGGGGTTGCAGTCCCTGGGTTGAAGTCCCTGAAAAATATATCAGTGGTGATGACCACCTTGGGGTTGAAGTTGCTGGATTGAGGTGCAGTCCCCGTTTTGAGTTAAAGTCCCTGCTGTTGTTTTTTTAAGAGTGTGAGAACCTGTGACTGAGATGTGCTTGCTCAGAATTCTGAGTGAGAGTGAGCGGCAAGCAAGCACAAGGCAAGTGCAGAGCTCTATCTGCAGCGAATAGTGTTACGAATGAGTGTGGAATTGCTTTGGAGTCAATGAGTTTTGATTGTCTTTTTACTGGAAGGAGTGGACTGTACACTGATTTAAGTGACAGGACTTTGGCCTTAGATTGAGAGCACCCTAGCCCCAAAATATATTTAGTAAATACCCCTCAGACACCTCTTGGCAGGGAGGAGAGAGAGGCCGGAGGGGGCGGCAGGGTGTTGTGAAGGCTTATTTTATTTCTCATTATCCTCCTCTAACTCTGTTTAGTAATAAATTTACTTTTGTATTTTCAAGCTGTGCCTGTTTTGCCCTTGGAATGTTTCTCTCTTAGTCATTATCTCAGCTGCTCATAGAACTTTGTTGATTTTCTTTTTTTCCTCCCTTGCCCAGCTGTAGCAAGGGGAAGGTCAGTGAGAGACTCTTGTAGTTGACTGGTGTTCAGCCAGTGTCGAACTGTGGCAGGTTTTTTTTGATAGCAGACAATTTAGTGATTGAGCTTTGATTGTACAAGTGCAGCTCATTGGTTTGGGGTAGATCCTTTTGATTTGTACACAAGTGGAAATGGTTTATATCATACTTTAGGAAGTTGGTTATCTTTAGCTTTATGCTGGGAGCATCTGGACCCCAGCAGGCTCGAATTACCCACTTTACAGCCACTCAGGATAGCGTGTTTGGAGTGTGGGACAGGTAAATATCAGACGTGGGTCTTGTGTCAGTGTCAGACTTGCGAAAAAGAGGTGGTATTGTGCCTCTCGGAGGCGCACCCCATGGTATAAGACTTGCTGGAGAAATAGAAGAAGACTCCCAGCAGGTTGGGAGGACAAGGGAGTGGAAATAGTGGCATTTACCTGTGGAAGGCGTGGGTTAGTCCCTGCAACTTGGGATGTTCCCAAGGAAGAGTGGGAAGCAACAGTAGAAAAGTGTAAAAAAAGGTTCAGTTGGAAGCAAAGGAAGTAATAGAGCAATGGGCACTTCAGCTAGTAAGGAGATAGTGAAGAAAAGCCCACTAGGGTGTGTATTAGCGCACTGGAAGGAACTAGGAGGAATTCCCGGGGCGTTTTAAGGAAAAGTACACTAATTAGATATTGTAACCAATGGTGGCCCCTTTATAAATTGGAAGACAGGGAAAAGGGGAAGGAGGGTGGAACATTAACTTATAATGTTCCTTGTTACAACTTATGTTATTTTTGAGAGGAGAGGGCAAATGAGATGAAGTGGGGTATGCAAATATGTTTTTTATTCTCAGATCCAAGCCAGAATGGCAAAGGCAATGTGGGATAAACCTCCCACCTCAGGATTCTATGGTGTTGCATTTGGAAAAAGAGGCAAAAGGAAAGGGCCACATGAAAAGATGCTGCTCCTCATGCAGTATAGGACAAAGGTGTGTAAAGCTCAAGCCGGAGGAAGAATTAGACATTCTAGATATGCATGGAACAATAACTTACCCCTCCAATATTGCAGAAGGGCCCTTGGCTACCCCAGCCTTTTCCTCTGCAGGACCCTCAGCTACCCCAGCCTTTTCCTCTGCAGGACCCTCAGATATATCCCCCACATCTCCCATTGATATTGGTAGTGGAGATGAGGAAATCAGTCATGAAAGATCAGGAATCTCCTCTCGTACTAGAAGACAGGGAAAGGATTATAGCACCACTCAGACAGGTAGTTGGACCTAATGGGGGTGTGACAAGGGTAAAGGCACCTTTTACAGAAAGCAACCTAGATAGTCAGAGGTGTGCCGCCAAGTTTTTTAGAGAAGACCCTGAAAAAGTGGCCAAACAGTTTGAGCTGATTGTTAAGAATCAANGATTTAGTTAGCTGGGGATTGAGAAATGCTATTCCTAAAACTGTTAATTGGTCTTTATTGTTTAGCATTCATCAGGAAAGTACAGAATCCCCAAGCTCTTTTGTAGACAGGTTACGTGAAAATATGAGAAAACATACAACTTTAGACCCACCTTCAGCCATAGGTCAGCAGAAACTAATATCTTTAGTGCTGGGACAATCAGCCCTGCATATTCGTAGAAAGCAACAGAAAATCTGGGAACATGATAACAGGAACCTTGAGAGACTTTTGGCTGTTGCTTGGGAGGTGTATAAGAATAGAATACTGACTGTCACAATTGCAGCTGTACAGTAGTGCAAAGGTCAACAGAACCAGGGAAGAGGATTCCGAGGATGGGGCAGACGGCCAAGAAACATAGGGACACGCTTGGGCCCTAA
>VZRJ01007394.1:33726-53596 GCA_013397565.1 Ptilonorhynchus violaceus | reverse complement strand
CTGGCTGCATCTGACCATCTGCACTTACATGAAATGAGTATGCTCTGAGGGAGAAAAATTATAGGGGGTGATTTAAAGAGTTTTTCTTCAAGCCTGTTTAGGAAAATAGAATCAAATATGTGTTTCCACTGCAGGCATTCAGGTTGTGCCCTCAGCTCAATTTCTGCACAGTTTTTTTCACAGATATTTCACAGAATATTCTGAGCTGCAAGGGACTCGCAAGGATCATCAAGTCCAATCCTTACGTGAATAGCTCGTATAGGGATTGAACACACAACCTTGGTGTTATTAGCACCATGCTCTACTTAACTGAGCTAATATTGGGTATTTTAATCACGTAAGGAAGAAATACTTGTTTATGTATAGCATGGCCCTCAAAGCACAAACTTAGGTACTCATCTTTTAATGTGAAAAGTCAAACACCAATCAAATGAGCTTTTACAACTCACGTGAAGATGATTTCTGGCATGAGTGAGGCTATATGACACCACACTTAATTTTGGAGCACAAGGACTCTTAAAATTGGGAATGGCGATATCACTGCATGCAGAGAAGGGATGGAAGGTTGGATCAGGGCCCCCTGGAAGACAGAAATAGTTGGCTGGCTGCTGCAGAGCACGGCGGGTAGCTGCGTGCCAGGGGACACTTGGTTGCTCGCTTTACTGACTCTTATGTGGCAGCTTCAGTTGGACTGCTGCCAATCTGCCCCAAATGCACCATGGGTCCTGGGCCCCTTGAGCAAAACTGCTCAGCACTGTACCTAAGGGTGCAGTGAAAACTCCAGCAACACCAAGGAGTTAAATCCTCAAGGCACAGTTGCAGACAGCTGACATGACAGACCAGCACCGCAACAGAATTTTTTCTTTTGTGGGTTGTTTTGGGTTTAGGTTTTGTTTTTTTTTTTTGTGGACCTGACACAAATGCTATAGATCTGAATTTCTCTTGCCAAAATCAGGCCTCTCACTGAGAAAGAATGTGTTGTGTGATTACCACTTATGCCACCTGTGAATAACCTGTGAATCAACAGCTTTATCTTGAAGTATTTTCAAGGGAGAACAGTTAGGTTGTGAAATTGCCTTGTTCTGAGATGTTACCTGACACATCACATCTATTACAAGAGCACAAACTTTGTAAGAGGGTTCACTATGCATACCAAGGTACGCTTAATGGAAGGCTTTAATTTCCTTAGACCTAAAAAAATCATCATAATGCTGGTGAAAAATCCATTGTCACAATGGTGTGATGAGAAGAGTTCACAAAAAATTTGTTTTATGAGAATACTTTGTAAGTTCACTTCCTTAATTGATGCTTCAAAGTGACTGAAGAAGGCAGCATTCAGAATTAAACTACTGAATTTGTCATTTAAGATTCATAGTGCATTAACACTAATCAATAATTTTCCATGGGACAAAATGCATATGTATTTTCATCTTTCTGCCCTATTCCCAGTGCTTTACACACTTTTCTCACCCTGCACTCTCTGTCTTGTTCTGGCAGCTCTTAGAGACAGATCATATCACCATTCTCCATTTTTGGATATTAAACACATTCAGGAAACAGTAAGACAGACTTCTGTGGTTGTCAGAAGAAGCAAACTGCCCGTAAGAGTAGACTTAGGGTTAGATCATCACCACAGAAATCTAAAATATCTTCCTCGTGATCTCTTTAATTCCTGTTTGTGCAGTAAGATACTGAAAAAAGCAGCTGACGGTCATTTGAAATTTTTAACGAAACAAGTGGCATGTCATTACCATCTTTTCTGATTTCTGTACACAATCACACTTTGCAGAGCCATGCTGAGCACTGAGTGTATGATACCTTTATCAGCCATGGTAATATTTAGCATTCTTATGAAGTACATGGGGAACATATTTAAAAATTAGAGAAATAAAGCTTACATCTTACACCATCCTCACTTTATTCATTACTCCATAGCAGCACGTGTGATTAAACTGTTGCTTGGTTTGGTTTGTGGTCCTTGAGTGGTTGCTTTTTTTTCCCTCTAAGAATTAACACCACATGTTGCTTATTCAGCTTATACTTAATTCTGTGAGTAAGACTGAACTGTAAATATCTTAAAAATATCTGACACAACGACCATGTGTTGAGCACATTTTTCTTCTTTTCCCATTAGCTATCTTTCCTATTTATATACTGTACTATAGTCAAGAGTTTGATACATCTCCAAAGTGAAAAGAGAATTATTAGGGGTCAGATCCCTGATGTCCTGGGATGCTGCTCACCCCATGCCAAGACACTCAACAGTGCAGGGTATTTACACAAATTTCCCTCTAAGGAAAAAAAGGAGTAAATGACGAAATAACAATCCTGAATGAAAGATGTGACAACTATCACACCTGAGACAAAGAAAAGTCAATGCAATCATGCTAAAAAGAACCACAGATTTTAAAAGTTTCAGGCCCTATGGTAGACAAGTGACAGTTACATTTAAATGTTTAAAATAGACATCAACACAGCAACAACATTCAAAAATCTTGGAGATGTACCAGAATTGAAGTGATTTGATTTCAGTTTGCCTCATGTTTTATTCCTCTCAATTTTAACGGAAGTGAGATGTCAGCAGGGAGGTCTCTGAACTCCTGCAACTGCCATTTCTCTCACCAGAGCAAGCAAAGCCTAGTAGATCCAGTGACACTTCTTTCTGGGTGACTGACTCCATCAAGGATGAACTTAAATCCAGAGAACATTTGAACACTACATCAAGACATTTCTAAGAGCCTGCTGTATGAATGAGATGAAGATCTGTGCCCCACAGAATTTTTAATGCAAGCAGCTGGTCTGCAAGCTGCTGTACATCAATTTCCATACCTGCCTTACGCAGCCACCTAACAGGGTGGCACAACTAGCAGAAAAGTAAAGTAAACTGGTTACCAGTGTGTGATACCTGAGAGATCTGGACCTGGTCCATGATTTGCGTGACACATGTGCAAGAGGAGTTACAGGCACTAGGCCTGATCACTTGTCACTGTATGTTGTTAATCCTGTGTGTCTGCAAGCTCACTGGCAAGTAAGTGTATGCATTTACTCACATAAATCCAATTGGTGACTAACCCCAACCACTCCTCCACAAACACGTCCGTACATGAAAGAGCTTGTGAAGGACTGGCATAAATATCCCTTGACCATCAAACTCTCCAGTATGAACTGGTCACAGTCCCCCAGAACTGTCACAAGGAAGTGGAACTGGGTGACCGTCACAGAAAATCTGATCAATATGGTTTGTGTAGCTGCTTTGGTTTTTTCCTCTCTAACTCAAGAAGAATGTGAGCAGAGTTCTTTGTCTCTGTAATTCTTCTTCTGAGGCTCACAACACACAAAGCCTGGTAAAGCAGGTCGCATTTTATGGGTCAGTTCCATCAAGGATGAATCTGAATATTATCACACAATAATTCTTTCCAGTATTTTCAATCAAACAAAACATTTCAGTGTTCCTTTCTCTGCACACAGCTGCTAAGCTTGCAAGTAATTGCAAGGCTTTTGTGAACAAAGAAATAATTTTTTTAAACTGAGAAGCAGAATACAGTAGAGATGGAAAGCTGAGATCCCATTCCAGTTTGCATTTCCATAAACAACCAAGCAGTCAGATTTGAAGTTCAGCTCCTTTTTCCATTTATTTCTGTCTCCTTTACTTTGTATCACCCAGTCCCTGTCGACTGCTATTAGTCTTCGAAACAAATTTACAAATGGAACATTAAGATTACACAGTGATTCTCCTGCTCTTGTTGAATAGCTATACTTATTTCTATTCACACAATAGTTTTCAGCAGCTAAGGGGAATTCCAACCAGCAAGGGAACATGACTTCCAACAGATGATTGACTTTTAAAGCTGAATGTTTGATACTCACGGTTTTCCTCCTGGGATGCCTGTGAGATTGGGAGGGATGCCTGGGACTCGCATGTGATGATGTGGATCAAAACCAACCTATAGTTTTCCCCAAGCAAAACAAAAAGGTGTATTAAAGTAAGAGTTAGGCAAAGGAAGACTGTTTAATTCATGTTCGCCGTAGCATACTCCCCAAACTACAAAGAGAGTGAACTAGAGTTAACCCCACAGGTCTTACATTTAATATAAACAGCTCTCAAAACTAAATGCACTAACGGCAAACACTTACCACTGGAGATCGCCCGTAAGCTGCTGCTGCTGCTGCTGCTGCAGCTGCTGCACTCATTTGAGGGGAAATATTGTGTAGACCAGCATAGGCAGCTCCAGGGCTGGTCAGCTCCCCATTCATACCAGCATGTGGCACGATACCAAATGGAGTAGGATAAGGACACGGTACTGCCATAGGTGTCCTTAAACCTGAAGCTATAATAGGAGGCGGGAAAAAGACAAGTCACAGAGGCATTCTAGACTCGTCGGATGAAACAACAGTTTGGAAAATAGGAAAAAAGCCCACTAAAAACCCAAACCAACCAGCCAAAGAAAGCAAGCAAGCAAGAAAAAAAAAAACAACAAAAGACCCCCCCCCCACTGTATTACAGTGCTGAAGAACCAGCTCAGCACTCAGTTTAAACAACTGTAACACACTGACTTGTCACTACAGATTTAAAGGGAGCCTGACAAGGGACAAATGGTCACTGTTTCACACCATCAAAACATATGGACACTAACCTATCGGGTCCACACCTGGGGGTTTGCCGGGCACTGGCCTCAGTCCAGGAGTGGAGTTGCTGCCTGGAGTCGGTGCATCAGTCCGTGGAGTTGGGGTATTTGACTTAGACACAGGAGTGGTAGATTTCTCATTCTAATCACCGAAAAGGAAAAAGGAAGACAGTTTGTGTATTATTTTATCTTTATAGCTAGTGGTTAGTGATATTAGTGACATTTAGGTTTTGGGTTTGGGTTTCAACAGTCCCTGGCAATGAAAAGAACATGCAGAGACACTGAAAAAGATAGAATGGCTTTGGTAATTAACTACAGCCTTCACAGCTTTTCTCATCAGGAGCATCTGTATGATTCAGAATGAGGTAAATGACTGAAAATCATTGCCATCTGACAATTGGCAGCATATGTGAAATCTGTCAGTGGTCTCACTATGTCCATGGACCTGCTCCCATTATGATTATGATTTTCTGTGAGGGATGGACAAGAAGAGCAGAAAAAAAATCTCCAAACTGACCAACAACTCATGCCCAAATGTGGTGCTAGAAACACAGGATGGAGACAGTGATGGGTATAAAGTCAGGAACTGTACAGTGCTGCTCTTGTGACAAGCTTGTTCATCAGACACACCACCGACTCCCAGGTCTGAACCTGTCATTCCATCACCTTTCCTGAGCACTACATTCACTTTAAGCTTTCTTTTTATTTATTTTATTTCTTTAAATAATCGTGTACCCTGCCCTGTGAAGAACCGAAAGGGGAATTACTGTGCAGCTCAGGTAGGTGATTAACTGTGGTCACAAACAGGAAATGAAAGAACACTCCTTGCAGGCAGCTCTTTTCTTTTGCATTATGATTTGTGATGCACATCAAGGAAGGCTCTTGTAAATGACAGATCACTTTTTAGATAGAAAATAAAAATTACTGTTGTTGTATATAGCCTGGTAATTCAAACAAAGCTAACAACCAAATCACATCCAAGCAGGAACTGAATTTGCCATAAACCACAGCACAGGAAAACATCTCAAGAAACCCCTGTGTACTTTTATTTATTCTCAGAGTAACAGTTCTTCATATGGGGGAGGAGAAAAATATCTCTCAGAACACCACATCTATCATCTACCCACATCACCAGCAAAAATAACCTCTTCCTATCCCAAAAAAAGACTGTGGACTTTCTACTATTTTATTAGACTCCCTTGAAGAGATAAATTAAACTAATATTAAATTGATGCTTCACAGTGCTTTATTGATAGCTGTGGAAATACAAACTTTGTCCAGACAGAAATCCAGCAAGCATGTATTTCAGCATATGATCAGGGGTCAGAAGTATTTTGAAGCACTTACAAGGCTAAGTTCTTTGGATTTGGAGGAAGGAGTACTGCTAGAGGATGCAATCGATGCTGGACTAATTGGCGCATCTTTTTTCAGCAGTCGAGTCTTGTCCAAGCCATTTTCCCGTGGAGAGTGTGCTGGGCTCCCCCGGGGAGAAGAAGGATCCTAAATATCAGCAATATGGGTTAGCATAAAAACTTCATACTGGCCACTAGTGCTTGTCTTTAGCAGTCCCCACTTTGGAATGAAGATCTGTCACAGGAAATTACATATTCCTTCCATTCTTAATTGATTTAGCTGATACAATTGTAAAATTGAGAGGGATAATGAAGGACAATCCGTTTTTATAAAGAAAGTCTTAAAATTTGACATCATTAACCATGAAAAATAATGCTAAAAATCTATGGATATTGTAAATAGGCAAGTAAAACTCTTTTTTCATTTGACAGATGGAAAAGATTTTATGCATTTGGTAGACCTGATAAAATTCACACATGGAAGCCATGGCCACAGTGAAAGAAAAGACAGATACTGTTACCAGCTGCACCCTCTTTGTTGTGCTGGGCTGGCTTCAAATATATCAAGAGAACTTTTTGTTCATAGGAGAAACAAGAACTCCTTTGTGGAAGTAAGTGTTACAGATCTGATTTGTATTCTAAAGAAAGATGATCCGACTGGATTTCCTCAGGCATTTCAAGTTCCTTTATGAAGGCAAATGCCATAATCCTATTCATAAAACCAATTTGCACAGAAACCACTGACAACACCCTCACCACCATTAGTGTAAGGTAGAAAAACCACCATCGTGTATACCTCATTGGAAACATCAACTACCAAGTTGTCGTCGCTTTTTTCACCATCGCTGTCCTGCAATGACAAATCACAATATGTTGAAAAACTTTTCTTTAATATCCCAGTGTCTCTTAATAACTGTGAAATCAGAGAAAGGCTGCTCACAAATATGCCATGTACCACTCACTTTTGCCAAGCTTTATGTGCTAATACAATTAGAGTCTTTAGGTCACCTGTAGGGCTTCTGCTTAGCAGGTTGCCACAACTATAGCTTTCTTCCTAATTTTCACATTGGTGGACAAGGACACGGGATGAAAATCTTCACCTGAAGTCACACTGCACTATTAAGTGGAATCAAGCTAGAGTCCAGATCTAACAAGTCCCAGCCTAACTAAAGTTCAGCACTATTGTCACACAATTTCCAGGTGCTTTGTATTTATATTGTTAAAAACAGTATCAATCATACACACAACCTTTAATCCAGCACAGACATTAGAGGTAGGCAGCAAGAACCTGTTAAAATCTGACCCTCAATTTTAAAATCAGTTATGCAGCAGGAATCAGGCGAAATTAGAGAGCAACATTTAAGTTCAGCAATGCACAATGTAAACAATCTACTCACGTAACGAGCTGCTATTTCCTTCTCTTCTGTTTTCTGTTTTTTACTATCTGAAGAATAATCTGTTGAATTTCTGTGCTTTTCTGCTGTTCTGAAACTGGCTGAGGGAGATACAGAAGAGCTCTGCAGTTCGAAAAGAGAAGAAATCATCAGGCTCTCATTCACAAAAAGTGGTTCATTTGTCACCACCCCTCAATACATCTTCAGCTAATAATATGATTTGGAGCTCTTCTCATAGACAGCACATTGGCTTTTAATTGGTGATAGCTTCCCAGCAACTGTCTTGTATTAAAAATTGCACTATGTATTGCAACAGACATAAACAGGTGATCAGCTTACAGATCATAGTGGCTATCTGCACTGCCAATGGGATGAATTTTATCAATACTGTGCATTGGTCTTGTTTTGGTTTGTTTCCTCTACAAATATGCAGGGTTAAATCAATAGTCCCAGAAGAGGGGCGTGTGTTTGCACATGTGTGTGTGTTTGCCTGTGTAAATCAAAAAAAACAAAGAGGCTTCAGGCAAGCCACACTTCAGCAAACATTTGAATGAAGATTTCTACCAAAGAAAGAAGCAAGCTTCTGAACAGTTTCAAAGCAGGCAAGAACAGGGGAAAACGACTAAACTCATCTTATTTTGATGCCTTTTACAATTACAGGTTATGCCTGCAGCAGACAGAAACAAAACACAGTGGCTCAGTGATTCTCCTGCCATTCTACAGTTCTCACCTAATAATGATTGCTAAAGAGCACACATGGACAGGAGAAAAAGGAAGATAACGTCTAGTTTATGCACTGTCATCCACCAATTCCACTCTACTCTTTTAAACAAGGCAGGCAACATTTATCAAGTTCTACCATATTTCCAAAGCTTTGTGGAGCCTGTATCTTGGTATACAAAAAAGGAAGCAATGAAAGATGCAAAGTTCCCTCTGGGACCGATTTTAGTAGCAGCAGCAGCTTTTGGCCCTAGTTCAAGAAAGCATTTAAGCATGCACTAAACTTTATCTCACGCTGAAGTGAGTGGTTGATCGTACATAAGTGGGGATGTGTTCAGGCTTTTTTCAGAATTCAAAATGACAGCGATGAAGACAAAAATAATTGTCAGTTGAAAACCTGCTGACTGTTTCCATCTCCATCCTCCTTATACAATGGAGTCGTGAGGAACAACCAAAGAAGTCCTGACTGATGGATTTTAGATCCTCCCACTCATCCAGAAACACTGGTTTGGGGGGGTTTTCCTCCATGCATGATGGACAGCTGTTGTTCCACATAAAACTGTACAATATAGCAATTTAGTTTGGGGGTTTTCAGTGCAGCTATTAACATGAATACAAACCAAGAAATTAGCATTTACATTGAGCAACTTCTGTTCCCATCACTATTACAGAATTTCTTATTTTCCTTATTACATCACAAGCTTCTGATAAGGATTAAGAACACTTAACCACAGAACTTAAGCCGTGGTTATTGTCCAAGTCACATGAGAGAACATTACCCCCTCCTGGGACACTCAGGTCCTCCTCCCCATTTTTCTAAAATTTCCAATTCTTGTGAACAGCAGCTCAGATTAATGAGTGGTGGGATTTGCAAAAATTTTCCATATTTTTGATTGGTAATTGTTAATTACTATCTAAGATCACTGAGTGAAAATAAAAATTTTAGAACAAAGCCAGTGCTGAATACAGCCTGTGACTTTCCCATAGTGTGCAAATACATCTTAAAGTACTAATTTAGTTTTAGAGCAGATCATTAATCAACTATTATAGCAAATAACACAAACTAACAAAGTTATTTTTACTCTGAAGTGACAACACATGTTAAGACATTTGGAGACAGCAGTAGCAGGGTACAGAAGCCCTTAAAATAAAGGCCACGTAGAAACACAACATTAAACGAACTGATGACTTGAAAAATGTATTTGTTTACCGCAATGATACAATATAGCCTTTTGCAAAAGATTCTAATAGTATGCTCCTATTACATTTATATTCATTTACAATTTGGAAGGCAGTAGCTTGTAATGTGAATTCAATCCATTATTTCTCAACTTCACTCTACAAAAAGCAATTTGCTTTAAAACGAAGAAAAATAATCACCAATAAACTACAAATTAAAGTGGTGTCTAAAGAATTAAACTACTTCACTTATTTAAATAGAAATATTTATTTTCATAAATTTGAAACCATATAGTTCAATTTTTCACAATGTGGTTAGCTATGTGTTATAGATGCCATTTTAATCTTTGATTTCATTACTTAATAAAGTAATAAATTGAAGTTCCCTACTAGAAAGATAAAGTAGCTAATTATCACAAGCACATTAAAGGATGAGCACCACATTGGGCATTGGGCAATGCACACTGCTTAACGCTTTTATTGCTTGACGGATCTGACCTTATACCAATATGAAAAGATCCTCCTGCAGTATTCTCACCTGACATTAGCAGAAAAAAGAGAGACAACTCATCTACTGACAGCAGGCAGAACCCCGCTTCCCAATCTAAAATTAGGCCAGTGTACTAGGACTGACATTATTTCGCCTCACGAATCAATGACTACAGAACAAATCTAAACATTCTCACTTTTAACTGTCACATCGCTTTCCTTGCACAGTGCCAGCCTATCAATACCCCTGCAGCACTCCCTTCCTTTCCCTTCAACGTGAAACGCACCTGCCACATAAAGATCAGTGACTTCACAAGATCTCTGGTACTTTTGTTGACAGATCTAAATTTATCTCTTATGCTAAGTAATAAAGATATGCCACGTACCCAGACAATGAGATACGGTCTAGATCTTCCTATGGACCTACTGCCTACTACGTTCATTGTGTGAGGGACAGTATTACTCATATCGAGTTCCCTCGATTGTTTGTAACAGCTTTTCAGTCTATAAACAATGGTTTATAAACTGAAACCTACCTTCATTGAGAAATACTGGGATGTAACAGTCCTCATGGTTTCTACTGATATCAGATTCCTACACATAATCCTGTACCCACCCATACCTTGCTTCCTGAGTGTGCAAGCCTACATACTCCAAGAGAGGTCCTTGCATTTGCAGACTGTGAAAGAAAACCCCATCAAAACACACTGTTTAGCTGACAGACTCTGCCCTGTTCCTTGATTAAAACATCAGTGCTCTCCTAACAGCTGCCTTTAAGAAGCTGGAATAGGACAGTTACTTAGAGAAATTAAGTGATTCAGCACTATGACTTGGCAGGCTGTAACTTAACGGGCCAGAGTCCTTGTTTTAGTAACTATTAAAATTTATAGAGAAATAAAGTCTTTTTACACTGCTGTTTCCTTCAATAAAATGCATTGATCTACTAGAAAAGTAGCATCTTCCTACTAAACAATGCTGAGTTCGCTCACATGTAATAATGAGATCAGACATAGGAAAAAACACTCTTTGGTGAAAGTAGGTTACATTTAGTTTGTGTTTGAGCAAAACATACCAGTTTTTCATTTTCTGCTTCCGTAGAACATTTTTATTCATAGTAAATACACCACAAAATGCTGACAAAAACCAATAAACATACACATTTATAGAAAGGCTGAGCACATTGCCATGTTCACATAATTTACTTAAGAAGTGGAACAATGGGTTTCTAGTGCTGGACCCACAGTACTTTTTGCACTAGCCTGTAGAGCATGGCATGCTATGATTCAGTCTCTGTTTTGGGCAGTGCTGAGCACACTGCTAACTGAAATGATCTCCCACCAGTAGGGACAATGCTGTTTTCTCTCCAACGCTGGCAGGATGCTGCTTCTGGTGGAGTATCAGTGCCATACAGGTGCAAATTAAATGAATATCAAGAGAGCCATGCAAGCCTCCTATGCAGTCATAAAATTCTCACCAACATACTCACTGTCTATTTGGGATAATTAATAGTTCAAATTGCTAGGGGGGGAAAAAAAAAAATCACTGTTTTACCCTCAGCTTCCACTGGAATTTAGCTGCATCAATGTAGATGGCTCACACTGTAACGTGGCAGAAATCAGTGTGGAAATCAAATAGTACAGCCATCCAACTGCTCTCAAGTCCTGCAAGCCCCAACTCCCCATATGCTGATTTCTCCAGATGAAGACCTGGCCTGAGCAGACTAAGTGATAATTAAATGAAATCAGTGTTAAAAATAATGACTAGAGATGACAAGATGAAAAGCCCTCCTACATTTTAAAGCTGGTGACTCTTTATAGCATTCATGAATACGACCATTCCCCAGTGTACCCTTAGTATGATGCCAAAATGATGTATTTGGAGTGGAATAATTAAAACAATAATTCCCAACAAAGTGGGAATTACAAGATAATTGACCATACTGAAGTATTAAGCAAACTGCAGTAAAAGCCAAGGATGCTTAACGCTAAGGTCAATTACAGTATAATTATCTGAATGACATTATTGCTGTTATAAAGACTGTTGAAAGTAGAGAAGAAACTATAAAAATGGATACAATATGCATTGCAGGGAAACGACGAGGCACTAATGCTGCTTTGTTGATTGATGCCAATGTTATAGATGGAAGTACCAGCACTGGAGCTTGGACTCAGGCACTGAGCTAGGTTTGGGCTTGGAGCACTAAGCTGCCTAAGATAATACTGTATGCTTAAATTAGAAGTGCAAAAAGATGAAAGAAGAAAAAGAAATTAAGAAATTAGGGGTAAGACTTATGACACCCTAAGGTTGAGATGAAGACTGCTCTGGTCAGCTATGAATGGCATGAGGTGGGAGATGTCCCACCAACAGGTGAAAGGACAGGGCAGAAGAAAAAGACGCAGTCCAATACAGTCCACAGACCACGGGCTCAGGAAGGAAACTGCAGCCAAGGGCTCCCACACAGCATGCCTTTCGCATGGCTCTAAGGCAACACCCATCTGTTTAAAAAATTAATTCACTTACATACATCTGCATGCACAGGTACATTACTGTGATTAAACTCAGGAAGATGGTGTGAAATGCTGTAGGCTGATCTAAGGAAACCATATGGAGTATTTGCATAGTAACTGCCTCCTCAGGTCACCCACACTTACACCGCCTTTTTGTTGTTATAATTGTTGTTGTTATTATTACTAAAAATTACTATTATTGTTATTACTACATGCCAGTATCCACATGGATAGACATAGATTTTGTCTTCTTTGCTTTAATTTTTCAACATACCTTCTTTGTAGCCTTTGAGAAGCAGAGTTTCCTTACCATGCCCTTACCTCTAGGTTTAGACAGCAGCTCATGATCAGACTGACACAGTCAGGCAGTACAACCCAAAGCACAGCTCTTCTGAAATGGTTCATCAAAGGAGAGGAGGCTAGTAGTCAAGTATTGATACTACATATGTCACTGGTTATGGTGGACTTCTTTAATATTTTCATGTCCCCCTTTTCCAACTTGTTTCTCTACTTGCCCAAACTGAAACCCAACTTCCACTCAGCCATACCACGATAATTTTTTTTTTTAAATTTTTTTTGTCTTATTCACTGCCTTCTCCTATAGCTACTTTTTCAGATACTAGACAAAGCCTCAGTAAATGTTAGTGAAAAATGTTACTAACTAGCTAGGAAAGACACAGAACAAAGCTGGTTTTAACATCACATGACCCTGTCTGAGCTAACTGGATTGAGTTTAGTAATCAAGCATGTGATAATTATTTTTAATACAAACTACGATTAAAATGCAAACTTTGAAGTTTTATATAGCATTTTTAACCACTAATTAACTTCAATAATTGCAAAATTAATGAAGTTAATTAGAGGATAAGAGTGCCATAAAAAACATCAAAGTCTAGATGTGTAATGCTGCCTGCAAGAGCAATGAGAAGGCCATAAAAAAGTCCAAAATAAAGAGAACATGTAGGCTCAGCAGTCTTCAAAACCCAAGTGTTCTCAAAAGTGTTACACGAACAGAAGTATAGACACGTATGTATATTACGTATATGTGTGTATAACATCTTAAAAAATACCCCTGTAACTGTTTACACTTGTGATCGGCTTGCCATTGGTGGTACCACTGGAGTATTTAATCCCAGCTAATTAAAAGCATCAAAGTCTAGATGTTATGAAATGGGTGATAAAACGAACAATAAACTACTGTGGTTGTACACATTAATTCCAGTTGTATTTCAACATATACTTATCAATTTGCTGGAAAAGCTGAGAGGGCCACACAGCAACAGTTGAAGATACCTAGCAATTTTGATGTATAATCCTATCAGCATGTGATGATGCTTCTCCGGCCCCTCCTGGTGTACAGGTGCATTTTGGTGACAAGAAAAGTTCATGTTTAAAGCAATGGTGAGGGCTGCTGACTAGCCGTTCATAGGTGGATTTTTGCAGTAAATCCTTTAAAATACAGCTTCTCCACTAATCACTGGCTGAAGGACACAACACACATAAGGCCTAATCACTACTGACACCGTGAGGGTCAAAGGAGGGGGAGAAGAACTGATACAGCTTTAGTACAAGCAGTGAAGCAGTAGAAGAATGCAGCTGAGAGAGGAAAAAAGGAAAGCCAAGTTTAGGTTAAAGTATATCCTAGCACAAGCACATGAAGATAGTGAAATCAAATGTGGCAAGAGTAACAAGCACCCTTTGGTAAGCAAGATAGTTTGAACAAAGGACCTGGTTTCAGCAGGGAACATAGGAAAAAGAAACAGATGGGCAGGAGAAAGAGTTAAACATTTCTGATAGATTTACAGAAGCTTCAAAGTTCACATATTACCTTTATCAGGAAGTCTGTTCTCACCCACGTTTGGCTACTTGTTAATATTGAATTTAATTGATGATAACACAACCCCGGCACTGCCAAACATCCTCTCCCCCTCATTCTACAGAGCAATTCACCTTATCCATTCTCTCCATTCACCACCCTGTGATTGTAACTCCTCCCTTGAACAGACCCCAAAATAAGACCACATGCGTCAGAACACAGCAGAGTAGGTAATTCGGATGGAGTGAAAAGATTTGCAAGAGGGTGTTAACACACAAACGGCAATTGGTATAGGCAATACAGTAGGTGAGCCCTAGGGCATATGCAGGCTGCAAAGGAATACCAACCTCAATGATCCCAGAAAGGATAAGTGCTCCAACATCACAAGCCTGGAAATGCTACCAGAGAAAAACATCCTGCTGGCATTTTAGAAAGTAAGTGTGAAAATCGTGGACAAACCTGCATGTTGGTCATCACAGACTGCAAGTGTCTAAATGCTACTTTAGCCAAAATCAGACTCAATTAAATGGAAGGGTCAAAGGTCATCAAGTTACAGAAATTCAGAAGAATTCAGGGTAAATATGTTCAGAAACCTGAGGAACCGAGCAGTGCCAAGGAAACGTGAAACTATAGCTCTCCTGTCCTCAAATATTTATTTGGGGTTCCAGTTACTGATCTTTTGTGCTATTTCCTTCAGCAGAGACCTGAAACAGTTTGAGCAGTTCTAGCAAAACAGAAACACAAACAGAGAATAGAGAGTACTGGCAGTTAACTACAGAGAAAGAGCATGTAATCACAGAGCAAGAGAAAAAGCTCAACTAGCTGGAGCATTCAATACAGCAACTTAATTGTGGGCTCACCACCATGAAAGGGAGAGAGCAGGATAGCCACTAACCTGCATTACAGGTTTTGATTCACCGACATGCCACGAGGCAAGGAAAAGCAGCAGCACTCCATGAGTGTTCTTCAAAAACCAACAATGGACATGCATAAAAAATTCCCAACATCCAACATATGTCCAGAATATTAACGCTAATTATGTTTTCACAGCAACTTCATTTAAACAGAATATACAACGATACTTGGCTAGTTTTTAGAATTCTAAAAAAACACTACAGAGGGAATCTTTTATGATAGCCATTAAAGGCCAGTATGTGTCAGTACGCTTTACACTCTGTTCCTGCAAGAATCAGGAAATTCCCCCGAAGAATAACTGGATTTTGCTTAGAGACCTCTTTTCAGACCAAGCACCATAGTAGAACTGTTACCCTTTCACTTTGCATAGTGATTAAAATGGACTGTAAGGCACAGAGTCAAGCTGAATGCAAACACTTTCCTGCAGCACCTCAAGCCACAGGAGTTATAAAAATTTCTTCAGTACCAGCAACAGAAATTAGGAGGTAAAAAATACACACATCTAGATTTTCCATGTTTAAGCAGCAACGATCAGGATTTAAATGTTGCCTTCTCCAGGGATATTTAAGTGGATTCAGTTTTCATGTGACAGGTCCTAACAACATTCTCCTGGGATTTACGTTCCCTATCTATTCTCCCTTTTGACCAGAAGGATCTGACCGAGCGCTAATGAGCCCTTTTTTTGTTGCTTTAAAACGACAGAAATCACATCTGAAGACAGTCTCGTAAGACACTCAATTTAGCTGCCTTCAATCAGGTACTGTGTCCCAGTGTCCCACATTTTGAGTTTTTGTTATATCTAACCAAGGCTACATTCATGGCAAAGGCATCAGTTCTGAGTTTTCACGTTTTTGCTCCCTTCCAATCTTTGCTCCAATCCAATCTCCCTTCCAATCCCTTCCATATGTATCAACCCTCCAGGGAAAAACACTTTCGTTTTCATCCCCTCTGCTTGTTTGTCTCTAAAGGATTTTATAGTTGTTTTGCTGCAGAGATGACCTAGGAAATGATAAGAAGACAAAGCAAATGATTGTTTTAACTGAATAATTCACGGATAGAGCCGATGATCTCTTTCTACACATTCTACTAGTTATCTCCCTTCTCCCTGTTTCTAATCCTATTTGTTCATTACTTGATCAGTAGAAAAGTGGTGGGAAAAAAAGCAGTCTTCAAAATGGTACCACAATGACAAAAAAGCCCCCTAAAATTCAATAGAAACACTCACTCCACATTCTGACTGCTTTTGTCAGCAGAAACACATTCACATGTTTTTCTCAGGTATTAAACAAAAGACAAGCAGTTGGGTCTTCTCCATTAGATTTTGTGTGACTTCTGAAGACTCAATTTATTTTATGCTTTTTTTTTTCCTACATGATTTAGGAAACCACAGCCACTGATAAGTGTCCAGTGAAAAAGAATTCATTATCCAACCAATCTCTTAATTGAGCAGGTGAATAAAATATGGCTGGGTGCTGTTAAATATCTGCAGATACCAGGTCATGCTGATTCTGAAACAAAACATTCTCTCAATCATCTATTAAAAATATCTTCCACAAGAAAAATCTTTGAGTGCTACTGTTCTCCTTTCTGCCCAAATAATATCTTAGCCCATTATAACTGCCTCACTCCATCTACCTTCACTTACTTGTGTTCCCAAGACCCTTGTTCAGGAAATTATCCCATTTCCTATTCAGGAAAGCACTCGAGCAGATGCCAGATTTGAGGCACACACTTTGATCTCATGGAAGTCACAAAGCAGAAGAAGAAATCACAGGAATGTACATATATGCTGAACTTTAGATGTCTACTGTGCACTACTCTGAACCTGGACCTTAGCCTGCTACAAAAATAATGGTCCCCAGTTTCATTCTTCAAATCTAGGACTCTGCTAAGTGCAATGGATGGAGGAGTGGTGGGAGCACAGATTCTGCAGTCAGCCTTAAAGCAGCTACATCAGTATATAACAGCACATCATAAGTACAACACCTACTTTGAAGACTGAAAAAATAAAACACATGGTCCTTTCTGCCAGATTTTTAGATGCATTACAACTCCTGAACATGGTAGACCTTTGCCAAGAGAAGCAGCAGTAGCTTTTACTTCTCTGGGCCTTTCATTATTTATATTAGACAGGTCACACTGTTAATGTTTTAAATGTTAAAAGCACAATCAAATACTGACTTCAGGCAAGCTGGAAATGTTTTGATGTTAGCAATGAGTAGCCAATACATTTTTAATTCAGGTTAGAGAAAAGAAAAAGCAAAAATCTCACTCTTGTACTCCCCCTGCACTCTGCCAAGTAGTTAAGTGTGATTAACTTGGCATGCACACACATGACCTTCTATTCTATTCAAATTAGTTATTTTAAGTAATTTCTGAAGACTCTTGTCTCTCATTTCAGTATTTCATAATACCATTCATCTTTCCATTTGCTTTTAAGGGAAGACTACAGTAATACCCCTAAAACAGAATTCTGGCAAATGCTCCTAAATTATGTAATTCACTAGGTTCAACTCTACTGTTACAATCATTCTCAAGAAGATGGATATTATACATTATCATTACAGCTACACAATCCTGAGTTGAATTTTCCTTTGCTGAATTACTAACACTCTAATGCTGAAATTGATCTGTTTTAAAAACATCACGTGAAAGGTTTTTTGAATACCGTACATGCTTAGGCTCTTTATTTTAAATAGTTTAGAAATGAGCTGGTGAAAACAGGAGACTAAAAAAAGTCTTACACTGTCTAATCTAGTATTAAGTACATTTTAAAGAACAACAAGCATATTTCCAAGCAATACCTATGGTGTGAATTTAGATCTGCAAAGAAGCTGATATTTCATCAAGGTTGCAGGAAACTATTTTAAAAATTTATCTATAAAACAAAATGAAAGATGTTTATTTCCATGTGGGATGCCTCTAGAGAAGCTGGCAAGTAACAAGTTTATTAAAATGACAAGTTCAAGGTACTTTTCTTGTTGACTGTAAATAATCTCCCTGTGAGCCAATTAAAAGTGTGGAGATCAAAGGCCCAAGATGCATTATAAAAGCTGGAATTACAGGGTTAAGGGAAAGCCTCCACAGGCTCCTTTAATACAGATAATTTCCTCTAGGCACGGTTGACTGGGTGAAACAGTGACGACAAGCATTTTTTGACTTGCTTTGGATAACAGCAAAAACCAACACCCACACTTTAAAGGACACCTAACCAGGCAGCTTGATCTTATGCATAGTCAGGAATTATTTTAGTTGTAAAGACTGATCCAGGTGAGAAGGCTAAAAAGGAGCTGGGATGGGTGCAGAGGATGACTTATAAAATGGGCTTCTCAGTTGGTGAGTTATTAAATCTCAAATTACAACAGCTTGTCAGTGCATTCCTTCTCCTTAATAGCTTGCCAAGACCGTTCCTTTTCAAGGCACTAGTCAGAATAGCTAGCAAAGTGTTTCCTAACGCAAGGCTTGACTGCAATAACGATCTCTGCACACACCATCTTCAAATTTGAAGAGTGAGTGGGGCTTTACATTGAGTACACAAAGCACTGCCAGCATGTCTTTAGCCAGAACCTAAAGAGGCTGAGTTGTAAGTCACACCACTGTTTACCAACCAACATCTGGGCTGCTTGAGTTTCCTTGTAATACTACCTTGCTTAGCTCTCTTACTGAGCTAAGTCCTGCTTTAAGACAGAAAATCTTGAATTTTAAAGTGGGTCCTCACTACAGTTTACTGCTAAGATGTGGACAGATTCTGAACCTGTCCAGCCCGTCCCCTTCATTTCACTGCCCTTGCTTGCCCCTTATATTATAGGGTTGGAGTGCAAGAAAAGCTTTCATTATTTGTTGTGACTGGTAAGACCATCAGAATGCTCAGTGTGCACTTAGACTTTAGTTCTGACAGCAAATGAAAATTTTCTTTTCAAGACACCTAGAGCACCAGATGGAGCCCTTACAGTAAGAAAGTGTAACAAGCTCTTTCACAGCAGGCACAATTGTATCCAAAGCTCCAGCCCACAGATGGAAATCCTTCTTTCCTGCCTACATGCTGTCCTCATAGGGCACTTTCACTACTGACAAAAATCACATTCCCATATCCACCTCCAGGGCTGCTTCCCCCGCAGCAGCATTGGAGGAAGCCTGGAAGAGTCCTCAGCTGTGCGGCAGCCTTTGCTGGGACAAGCAAAGGCTGACCTTTGCTAGCTGTCACTGGAGCACTATGCCCACAGTCCTGATCTGCGTCTGAACAATCTTGCTCCCTGTAGAGAAAGTGGCACAGCCTTGCACGTGCAGCCCTGGGCTGGAAGTAACACATCGGGGAATAGCTCAGGCACAGTGCAGGGATGTCTAGAGTCATGCTGCTGGTGGGTGGTGTGGTCCCAAGATGGGCTAACATCAGCCCTGGGGTTTTGGCGCTGTGCTTCGTGGCATAGTGTATACAGGCTGTGTGACAGCTGGTTAGCCCAGGGTGAGCAACATAATCAAACACAAGCTCCTCTTGCCTGCCCTCCCAACAGTGGGAGGGTCACAGCATATACCCAATCAGACTTCTGCTGATTCTGCCACATAGCACTGAATCACAGAATATGATGAGTTGGAAAGGGACCCACAAGGATCATTGACTTAACTCCTGGCCCCGCACAGCACCATCCCCCAGGGTCACAGCATATATCTGAGAGTGTTGTCCAAATGCTTCTTGAACTCTCTTAGGCTGGTGCTGTGACAACTTTCCTGGGGAGCCTGTTCCAGTGCTCAACCACCATCTGCGTGAAAAACCTTTTCTTGATATCCAGCCTAAACCTCCCCTGACACAACTTCAGGCCATTCCCTCAGATCCTGTCACTGGTCACCACACAGAAGAGATCAGTGCCTGCCCCTC
>VZRJ01007394.1:193-33518 GCA_013397565.1 Ptilonorhynchus violaceus | reverse complement strand
GGACCCTCAGGCCCCTTTCCACGGCACTGCTTTCCAGCATCTCATTCCCAGTCTGTCTGTACAGCCAGGGTTGGCCCAACTCAGGTGCAGAATCTGGCACTTTCCCATCTTGAACTTCATACGGTTGGTGATTGCCCAGACCCCCGATTTGTTGAGGTCTCTGCAGGGCCTCACTACCCTCGAGGGAGTCAACAGCTCCTCCCAGCTTTTTATCACCTGCAAACTTACTTAGTATCCCTTCCAGTCCCGCGTCCAACAACCTGGTGTGAAAGAAGCCACACCAGAAACACAAGAGCAATGTAATCAAACCTGAAGGAAGGATGAAAATTCAAAGCTTGTCTTCTGAAAAAACATGCAGAGATTAGACAGTCAACTGAAACTGGAAATAGCTCTAAAGTGTCGAACGGTCAAACTAGAAGCATGTACGTACTTGTCAAGAATGGGACTCAAATCCATTGTGATGTTTGAAAAGGAAGAATTAGGTAAAAATGGATCACAAAGTAACATGGATGCCTGAGCAAAAACCTAAAACTGGGGACGATGGAAAACTGTGTTTATATTTGGGAAATGTAGGTTTAGTAGTCTGCTCTTTTGTCTGATCACATGAAGTCAATTAAGCCTCTTCATGTCTCAGTTCATTATCTATAAAAGTGGGATAATTTCAGAAATCTAGAGAGTGTTTCTTTCTCTTACAGGTTGTTGTGAGGATTCATCTATTGAAGACTTGGAGATACTCCAGTATCACCAAAATGGATCTATTACATATGCTATACTGAAATGGAAAAATGAGGGACGAATAATCAGTATTTCTTGTATCAGCAAAAACACAATTAGAAGATTAGAGCGATTCAACTATTGTAACAGAATATCTGTACTAAACTCCAGAAACTATACAAATTACAACTTTAGCCCATTCTTAGTTTGCATAAATCTGTATCACATGGACATAAGAAATGTAAAAGAGGAACCATTTCTCCATTGTATCAGCCAAACTCATGAGAACCTTAACCCACTACACCTGAGATGCAACTAAATACTCTGAACAAAGTTTCAGAAAGAAAATGCTGCTGATGGTTAACGTTGTTTTTCGAACTACCCATGGGTAACAAAATTAATCAGGAAATGTGCTATCTGCAAATATGTCTTTGAAATTACTTTTTCTCAAATTAACCTTATGTATTTGAGATGTGTACAAAGCCAAGCTTGTAACTGCCTAATAAACTCAAACCTGTACTTCAAAATGTCTAAGACCTTCTCAAAGACAGCCAGATGTCAGATAAACCTCCCTGATTTCAGAAATGCAGAACCAGTCTTACCATCATCACTCCTTTTACTATAACTCAGTGGGTACACTGTCTTTTATTGCTTTGTGCCATGCAGTGTTTGCACTTAAAGCACTACATAAGTATGAAAAACAAACAGGGTCTGTGCTTATCTGATTAAAATCCAGAATAAATTATATGCAAATTAGGTGCAGCCCATTGGTTCATGACAAGTTGCCAGTAAAGACCTTCTGTGCTGAAGAATCTGCACCACTGATTTAGGGCTTCATCTGTCTGCTATACTTTTACTTCTGTCTTATTATTTTATTGTTTCCTATTACTGAATGTTCTTTCCCATATCCACTCTTATTCCTAATTAGGCAGCTGAGAACTCCAGTTGCTTACTATCTGACACCAAACAATACAAAAAGTCTTGCCCCATGATGCATAATCACTTTGTGACTTGGCTGAGTCCAATCCAATCTCAGCCTATGTAGAACACCACTTCTCTCTCTCCTTGTTTCACTCAAGACTATTGTTATTTCAATGTAAATTCATTCCAGAAGCACTTTCCTGTTTGCAGGTCATGGCTCCCTGAAACTCCAGGTAAAGAACAACTTGGGGCCCTTCTTACAGGTTTGCAAGCAAAGCAGATTAGCCTAAAGAGCTAACTCTGTGTACCTAAGTACAGGGGAAAGTACATTTCACATGAAAACACAAAACTATCCAAGCTTGATTAAAAAGTAAGGCAATGCCACAGAACACTCACAGGTTAGTTTTTCTGAATTCTCACACAATTTAGGTGATCCAAACTGGTTTCCCAAATGCTGTTCAAACATGATTATAGAATATATCTGTTTTGATTGGGCTTTAAGTCCCTACTTTTCAAAGATTCCTCGCTTTTCCTTCATTCAGGGTTGAAATTTGCTATCATAATTCCTTTAGCCCCCTTTAGAATTTTTCAGGGTATTTCCCAAAGAGAAAGAATTGGGGATTCATCATGCACAAACTGATATTTACAGTAAACCACTCCCAGTACGTTTGCTAGGTATTTCTTTTGATATTTGTAGGATTAATAACGAATTCAGGCCTGATCCCACAGTATTTAACATCTGGGCAAAACACTTCTTGCTGATGTTCACAGGGCTGTATTTTGGCACAACAAACACACTGCATGTTACAAGAAACTTTAGCAGTGGCAGCAGTAAAGCAATTTCTTCCTTATCTCTTTTTGTGCTTCCCTTCTCTTCTTATCATGAAGGGAGTGGGAACAATATGGCAACCATAACGAAGGGGAGTAATGAAAACACTCACAGATGATTACTCAAAGTGAGTCCATAAACACCATGATTACCTGGCTACTATGGTGTTTGATTTTAGGACAACGTGAAGCTCCATGAAGGCAGGCGACAAAAAATACCTGCATATCACAACTTTGGTACCCCAAAACTCTGTGGCTACCTCAAATACCAGAAGGTGCATGTTATAGCAGAGGCAAGGAATACCACTGCATGCCTTCAGACAGCAGTACTAGACAGTGTCTAGCTCTTTCGTTGCCGTGGCATCTTCACCCCTGTGAACTTTATCTGCCAACTTTTCAGCTGACCTGCACAACACCCTGTAGTTGATTGCTACAAGAAAACTACAGTCAGAATAACAAATACAAAGCACCTCTCCTGCCAAGTGGTAAAACTTTCCAGATTATAAGCTAACTTCCTCCACAACCAGCCAACATAACTGTATTTCACAACACATTAGATTCACTAAAGGTCCCAAGCAAACAATGCTCAAGCACAAAACTCAAGTGCCGGAGATGGCTAGAGTAAACTTGCAACTCCTCCAGGGCCAAAACTGCTTTTTCAGCAAAGATATCCTAATGTGATGTTATTCTTCTGCCTGTCTTCTCTGCCATCCCTCAAGACAGACATGAAAAGAAGGACAGCTGGAAAACTATGAGTCAGACAGAGGTAAAAAGGTTAGTCTCTGAGACCCAGAAACCACAAGGATAGGCATCTCAGACATGTATTTTTAAATGCTTTCTTTCCGTCTCCTTCTTCTCTTCCTGAAGGACTAAATGTAAAATGAAATCATCTTACAGAAGGACAGCCGCTTCCCCCTGTGTTCAATCATTCCAGTCACACTATGTTGTCCAGTAACCTGCACTGATAACTCCTCATGAATAAAATGCCAACATTATCATCCACAGCTATGTTGTTGACATGCGTATGCTATTTCACTAAAAATACCATTAATTTTCTGGCTTCACAACAGCTGAGCTAGTCCCCATTTGAATATACAAAAGAGTATTTTGTTTAAACCAAATTAAAAGTGTTCCAGTAAATGACTTCAATTTTGCTGGCTATACTACTTAGTGTATACCATTCAATTTAAGCCTCCCTTTTCTCAATTCTACCCCTTCTACACCCCCCTCCTTTTCTCTCTGTTTTTTTTTTTTTCCTCCCATTCCCTTTATATACTTAATCCTTTCATTTCAGGAACTGGATTTGCCCAGCAAGACACCCACAGTCAGAGACAGCTTCAAAAATATAGTGCCAAAGAGTTAAGGCAATGGTGAAATTGCCTCTGCTCTGTTTTTATTCACCTGTTTGCCAAAACATATTTAGCAGTAAGGAAAGAAAGGGAAAGTGGAGGGAGAAACACATAAATGCTGAATACACCTTCCTTTTCCCATCCAGACAAGTGTCGACATTCCCCATTTAAGCTGGAATGAAAACCTCCATTTCTGCCAAGCCCTCCTGGCATCTCACCACTTTATTTGTTCCCATTTGTATCTAATGCTTTTGTCAACAGTTCAACAAAAGTCAAAGCAAACAACCCACTACAAACACTGAGGGTAACAGCAACAAGCATGAATCCTTCACAATTATCCAGCCCAGCTGCTCAGTGCCTGTCCAGGCTGCTTTCATTTACAACAATGTCAACAAAAGGCTGAAACCCAATAACTAGGTGGGTCAATAATACCACTGTAAAGCCTCCAGAGAAGAAAATGCTGTTCTGCTGCTTAACTGCTTCAGCAAACATGCAGAATAATTCAGTTAGATAGACAAGTGCTTGCCTAATCATTTGTTGTGTGAATTATTCAAGGCTTTCCCTTCAAACTACTAAATGATGGCTCTTCGAATATTTCCAAGGAACCACCAGATGTCCTACTGGAGAAAAGGAAACATTTGGCACATTCTGACATAAGAGAGGGCAATGGTAACCTGTGATCTTGAAAAGCATTAATGTTTGGAGGATTAATGCCTTCTTATACCTTGCTTCCGGTATAGAGAGCACACAGCTTTTAACATACAAGTGCTAGGCACGAATCAGTTTACTAGCTGCTTGGTCTCTATACAGCATATTCAAGGCTGTTGCCTACAATTTTTCTTCCTTTTTTCCATGTGAATTGTAAACGAGTTCTCTCCAGAGAGTATGTAAAATGTGGGTTAAAATAAGCACAGCAGTTAGCAAGGTGGATGCAGAGAGGAAACATGCACTTGTTCCCACATATCTCTCTTCCTCCACTGCCCCGCATGCTCATTTGACACAAGGTGAATGCTCATGCACCTTTCTCCAGTGGTTTCACCTAGATTCATGTTTGCACTTTCAAAGAGCAGGGTAAAGCAGTCTTACTGCATAGAACCCAGCGCTAAGCATTACACGTTTTACTTCAATTACCTCTTTAGTATGAGAAACAGCCACCTCCAGATGTCTGCTTCCTCGATTTTGTTGTCTTTTGTCACAATCACATCATCACATTATTATTTTTAAACTTTTAGTAAACTCTAAAAAATTGGGTGAATTAGGTAACAAATGGTGCTTGTTCTGATTTAATCTCACTATTGGCAAGAACAAACCTGAATATGAACAAATGTTTTTCCTAAGACCAGTTTACATATACATCACAGTGAAGTGTTGGATGGATATGTATCTTGAGCCAGAACACAATATCAAATACACTTATGAATATTTTATTTTTGACATCTACAGTAACAGTTGTGCACACTGAGTAACTAGTATTCCAGAGAGGATTCCTGGCAGTTTTAAGACTCAGAAAAAGAGTAAGAGAAATTCTCTCTGTATGTCAAATTAAAGAACATATTTTTGTTTTTATAATTAGAATCTGCAACATATTTTGTTTGCAAAACATGCGACTTTGCAGCGATTGCACTGTAGCAATCTCTGGTGTTGTGTGTTGTCAACATGAGAGACTTCTTCTATCAAATAAAGTTCTCTTTCTCTTTCTGTCCAAAACAATCATGAAACACTTGTCTACTAAATAGCAGCAGCTCCATCACACTGTGATCGCCACAGCTGTTAGTACTCTCTACAGCCCTACTCTACATGGTGGGAAACCTCTGTTACATTTACTGTAATAAATCAGGTTATTGCAATTTGCAACACTAAGTTTTTTTATTAGTATTTGCAGAACTGTTACAGTTGTTAGCAGGATTTGCAAAATTGCTTGGGGTCCACGGAAAGCAAAGGCGCAACAGACAGGTACTGTAGCCCAGAGAACACTTGATATCAAAAGAGCTGCAACTTGTGCAGATTAACTGGGGAAAACCTTTGATGCTAGATACACTGGAAAGAATAGGGAAGAGAGATAGCATCACAATTTTTGATGGTGTCTCCACTTCCTTATCCACCAGAGCAGGAAAAAGCATTAAAAAATGGCCCTTCCAGCCTTTGCCATGGCTGAAGGTAATGCTGTAACCAGAAAACCTTCATACAGCACACCAGAGTCCTACAGGTCAGGTAAATAACTATTTCTTTCAAACACCTGCAGTGTGATATAAAGCTTTTAGGCTACCTAGATAGTGAGCACACAGTGCTTTTCCTAAAGGCACCAAACTGATCCTGGACAGGTGCCTTAAGGCAGGGTGTCTTTGCTACTCAAATGTCCATTATGCATACTGACAGGGCATTTAAAAAGATACTGTACTCCAAGGAAATGTCAGAAAAAGGTTTTTCTCGCCCCACATGGTTTACCGTAATTGATTTTAAAGGGATTATTTTAAAATTATTCAGACATTGAATTCTCATATTTTGCAGTATGGGACTGCAAGGCTCATTACAAAATAGTATTTGCAGGTCATTCCACAAAATTTTTCTCAAAGCAGGGAAAGAAAAGCAAAGGGCTTCAAAGGCTAAAATAAATTGCAGTTTGGTGTTTTTAAAAGAAAGGGAGAGGTGGGACAGAAGTATAGCATCAACAGATATGGCTTCAACAAATACAGGGAGAAATGAGAAATATAAACACACAGATATAATTACTGCAAGCCAGATACAATGATTTCCTAACGCCTGGCGTTGTAAGATCACAAGGCAAAGCTTTATGTTATTTGGGTCAGCACTGGCTTTTCAACTCAATGCAACTAATAATTTCTATATAGTTTGTCCACTTTGTTAATAAAATGAAATAATGAAATGAAATGANAATAAGGACTCAGAAACATGTTGTTGTAGCTGATGAGTTTTAGGTTGTGTGTGGTCTGTGCAAAACATAAACCACACACTGCTGTTGACAACTGTTCTGGGGGTAGCTGCAATTGGAAGACACCTCTACTGGCCTTTCTTCCATATTCCTCCACTGCATCTCTGCAGAGCATGCCAGTCTAACAAAGCAGGACCCTGCTAGCAAAGTCAGTGTTATTATTTATTTCAATCTGTCAAGATTAATATAGCAAAGAAAATACTGTATGCCCTCTTTCAAATAATATAGAGGCTTGAAATATGCCAGCTTCTCTGTATGGAGAATCTATGATAGACAGCTCACCCAGTTAATATAAAAGGAACAAACCATGTTGAATCTTTCCCTTCTCCCACCCCTCTGTCCCACTTATTCATAAGTATGCAATAAGAACACTCCCACAGCTGCATTCACTGCCTCTTGAGTGGCAGAAAAACAGAAGTGCAGCTGTGCCTGCTAATATTCATATGCAAACAAGTAGCACTGGACTGCCTGCTATACCTCACTTAAAAGCACCTCGGTACTCTTTGATAACTTTGTGGATCAAAAAAAAGTGATACAGAGCAATCTGCTGTCCTTTTAATGCAATTAGCAGATTAAAGTGGCATTTCACTTCCAATACTTCATTAAAACACTGATTGTATCCAGCATTTGCTGATGATACAACATACACAGTGTTCCCCCTACAGTCCTCCCTGAGATTTGGTGGGAAGTTGGGGCAAGCCCCAAGCTGGCAGCCAGCGGTCAGAGCCAGCAGCCAGCAGAGCTTCTGGAGCCAGACATAAAACCTGCACCCTGGTGCACCGCAGCAGGGATGAGGGTGGCAGAAGGCAAGGGGAGAGAACACCTGGCACCTTCCAGGGCACTGACAGGAAGACAATGACCCCCATGCTAGCACTCTCGGTAATTTCTCCAGGACACAGTGGAAAATACTAAACCCAGGATTTGCACCCCTTAAGAACAGTTATGGCTGGGCCTCTTGCCGGGTCAGCTGTCACAATGCTGATTTTTCCTACATGTCTCCATTTTACAATTTGTGTGAGACCTTCTACCTCTCAACTTCTGTTTCTACTATAGTCTGGTGACAGTGAAGCACACGAATGGTAAAGTCCAGTAAAAATGCTGTGTGGACACAAGTGCTTATTTCAAGTTTCCTCCCAGATTATTTTTTTATGGAAGACCGACAAGCCAAATGACACCTCAACTTAGGAGAACGTTTTTTTTTGTTTCTTGTTCCCATGCAAGCTAACAGCATCTCAGCAAAAGCAACATCAGGCTGAATCCCGTCAATCCCCTCACTGTGGGAAGCGCTGCTGGGAAAGGATCTGGCTTCACCTCCTCTGCCAGGAGATGGGGCATCCCTGGAGTACCCTCCAGCTCTGTCTCTGCTGCTACCAGCCAGCAGAGCCCCACCAGTGCCAACGAAAGAACAAACTAAAAAAGATTAATTCGCAGATGTTCATGCATTTCACACACAGGGTGCCCTGTGGTCCGTTGCCAGGGCAACAGGAGACCACCAGCGCGCGCTTTATTGGCTTTATGAAGTGCGTCTCGGGGGCTGTAGTCCGAGAAATGCTGCATGATAATCTTCAGGCTTTTCAGAAGCCTTGTTTTGTGTTTATCCACATTTAACCCTCAGAGTGTTATTAAGAGCATCGCTATGTCTGGCATGGTGAGGAAAGTAGAGACAGGAAGCAGGGAGACACGCACATCATCCTCTGCTTCCAGCCTACAGACCCTGGAAGGCACATCCTCAGCACCTACTCCCACTTGCCCTACGCTGAAGTTTTCACCCACAGGCTGCAGGTAAGCTGGCCCTCAGCTGTTGCAGCGCAGGGCCCAGCACAGCTGTGTCTGGGGACAAAACTGGCACCAGAAAGTGCAAATGCAACAAAAGTGTCAAAGTAGACTAATAGACTAGTGACAGCAAGCACATTTTCTCAGTAACTTCAAAAGAAGTTTAAGAAGAAAAAAGAGTGTCCCACCAACCTTCTAGACACATTATGTGAGAAAACACACTATTACTTTGAACCCCAATACACGACACCAGCAAAGCACCCATGCCAAGCCCTTTACCACAATATCATTTATAAATTCACATAAACTGCCGCTCCTCTCCTCACTCCAGGCCCGTGTCAGCTGTCCCCTCACCAGCCAAGGCAGGGCTGCAGACTGGGGGCAGGAGGGAACAGCGGTTAAAATCACAAGTGACACAACACCCCAACTAGCACCAGAAGCCGCCACTGACATCAAGCACTAATCCAGCAGGAGAAGAGAACGAGAAATCGAGGGTGGCAGAGGGGATCAGTAGAAGAACAGCTTGCATTCAGGCTTGCAGGAGAAAGAGCACGCAGAGACAATAATTTCCTGGGAAAAGCTAAAGCCTAACGAGAATTTACTCTGTCTCCTTTATTCAGACAACCAACCCTTTTGTGGCGGGGGCTTTCTGACTGACAGGAACCCAGGGCTCTTTAATAGGATTTCCATATTATTTCCAACACCTGCCTATAAGTTATTTGTTTACATTGAAGAAGGCGAGATTCTCAAATCAGACATCTGCTTCTGTTCAGGCATATTTTAGGAAAGCATCTAGAAAGAACCTTTGTTGCTATGGAGACATTTTTATTTTCTTCCCTTAGTTGGATAAAAAACATTAGCATTTCCAATTTTTTGTTCTTCAAAAGGCCAAATGTTGCTTAAGAAAAGACAGAACTTTTCAAATTGCTATGCAGAATAGGCTAATCGAGCTTTAGATATTTAATTAATTATTCAACTCAATTAGAGCTGTACCGAAGAGAGGCAGGAAACAGTGCAACTTTCCGGCAAACTTCCCTCAATGGCCAATTCCTGCTGGCCGGCCTAATTGCTTCTTCTCTCAAAGCACAGCTAAAACTTTGTAATTCATGTTGCACTCAACAACTTTGCATAATAACTTGCAAATCAGTCAGACTACTCATTTCCCTCAACTTTTTTAAAATCAAACTAATCAACTTGGACCAGGAATGTGCTTCTTTCCCAGTGCCGGAAAAGAGACAAGAAGAGCAATACAAATTTTAATATACTAATAGCATTCAGTGACTTCAGCGACATGACGGAAACTTCCAACGCATGTCATACATGACATCCAGAAGGTACATTCCTTCCTTCCCTTTAGCAGATAATCTGCATGCCCAAGGAATCCATCGATTCTCATAAAAATAAGGGATGTTTCAAGTCACTTTGGACCTAAGGGTTTTAAAGACAGTTCAAAATCAAAATGTTAACTGCTCAATAAAAAAAAGACAAAGAAAAGGAAAAAAATCACCGCACCAACAGAAACCTATAAGGCAAAAACCAGCCATCTAGTATGTGTTCCACTTTGACAAAAATTGGTACGTGTTGTTTGTTTTCTCCCATTACTTTGACTAACACCTTTGTAACTTGACCTGCAAATGCATTCCTCACTCCAGACTCCTTCACCATGAGTAAACTGGTGTAAGACATGAATGCCAGCATCCAGAGTATGATTTTAATCGCATGCTTACAACAAGGAGAACTTCAAAAGATAGAATAAACAAATTAATTTCCTCCCTTTACTTCTTTTTTCCCCAGCTATTATATTGTCAAAGCCTTTGCACTGGAGACCTTTCCACCCACCCCCTCATCCAAGCAAACTTCCTCTTCCTACTCTATGATGTGAAATCATAATCCTGTGTTATCAACATCACAGTCTGTTGCCATGGAAATAATTAGACATGACTGCTCAGGTTAGAAATTACAGCCCATGTATGTGTTTGCTTTCTGGGTGAAGAGAGCATCTGGAGAGAGAATATTTGAGTTACCCCAAATCACCAAGTGGCAAAATAAAAGTTTGACAGTGGGATGCACCACGAGAATTTGACCAAATGTGGGCACACCACTAAGAGTCACCCTGCGGTAACACGTGAAAAGAAACAAGGTAAGAGGACAATGTGCAGTTAATACACAGAAGCGGGTACAAAGCTCTTGGGTAAAAGAGCTGAAGCCATCAAAACTGGCAGAAGCAGCTAATTCTTTGATACCAGAGTATGTGATGTTACTTTCATATGAATATGAATACTCTACATTAAATTAAACTTCCCAGATGACCTCATGAAAACGACTAAAGATGTGGCACTGTTTGAACGAAAGAAATTTAAAACTCAGTTGGGGCAGGAGGGAGAAAAGAAGCAAAAAACCGCAGCAGGGAGATAGATACTGAGGTTCAGTTTCATGTTCTAGAAGTCTGTTAAAAACCACAGGGCTTGAATGACATGCTACAAGTCTAGCCATGAAAAGGTTGCTAAGAAAAAAAAAGCAGTGCCAAAAATCAGCTCCATAAGATAGACTGAGACAACAAACAGGACCCTGCTAATTAATATTTGTTCTGCTTCAGCAGACAGTTACTGGACGAGACTGCAACAAACAAGCATGTCTCACCCAATCACATCATTAATCCACTCACGTTCACCACCTGAGGACCAGCTATGCCCCACAGATATTTATTCATCTGTTCCACAAACAAACAATTACAACACATTTTCTGGAATTAGGGCACCTGTTATATTCAGCGCAGCTTACACGCCCAGAGGCAGATATCAATTAATACTGAAAAAATTACTGTATCATAAGCCAACAGAAGTTACTCATTATTATTTCGTAATGCTACCCCCAAAACACCCACAAAGATCAAAACCACAACTCTTGCAGAGCAGTGTAGTTCAAACATGCTCTGTTTAAAACTATCACTTCATCATTACAGAAAGCAAAATATATGCAATGCTTCATTTCTGAACGGAGAATGGTACAAATAGAATCCATGACACGATTGTGAAATGTCTGGATTTTAACAAGCCTGTGAAGGGCTTTTTAGCTGAATGGTGATTAAGTGGCAAAATAACAAAATTAAGTGGCAAAATAACAAAAGGATCAGGAAATAAATCCTGCACATTTCTTTAAGCTTGTAACAGATAACTATGTCTCTTTGTCTTGTTTAATACAGACCAAATGCAAAGACATTTGGCAGGACACTCATACCACTAGAGGAAGTCACATTTAAAAGAAACCTGACAATTAAGACAAAGTCCATCTTTGAATACATCACAGCAGTTTATGTGGTGTTCCTCTATCAGCAGAAGAACAAAGCCAGCAACGTAATTACATTTGGTAATATCCAGAAGTCTTACATTATAGTTGGGCACTTTTATTTTAAACTATCTTGTACTTTCCAGAAGTACATTCACACAGCTCCTCCAAGTATCAGGTTACTAACAGATTCAGGAGTAATCTTAGTTACAACTAAATGAAAAGAGGTCTAAACACCTAATAGTGGCTAACAGCTTGAGAAGCACTGGGGCACCTGCTACCACAAACGTAAATGGAATGTGAGAATCGCATCCATCCACTTTCCCTGTATCGCCCACATGTGTAATTATTAGCATTCACACAGATTAAGGCAAAGGTAACTTTATTTCTAAATTCACCTCAATTTGGCCTGACAGACTTCTCCCAATGCACCAGCATGTTGGCCAGAAATCCACCCCAAAGCTGTATTTGATACATTATTTCAGATCTTTTCTTGTAAAATTCTTTTTTTTTTCTCCCAGAGGAATCTGAAACAACCTGTTTCATTCCTGTGCAAGACTGCAATTTTAAATTATCAGCACCTGTTGCTGCTGAAACAGTAACCTCCAGGATCAAAATGAAAAAAGTTCTCACCACCTTGGCAAGTCTTACTACAGGCATAGTCTCTGCCCCAAATAATTTAAAAATCAGATGAAGAAAAAAAACCACCACCAACAAAAAGACAACACAAACAAACAAACCCCAAAAGAAAGGCAGTGCACAACAGGCATATAAAGAACAACAGACCTAGATTAAAAATGATAAGAAGTTACACACGTTGGATCCTGTGCATGAATTCATGTGTTTCAGAAGACTCTGAGATTCTTGAAGAATCCACTCAGGGACATCCTGGCTACCTATGGCAGGCCCACAAACCAGCCAGCATCTGAGAGTTCCTTCACTCCATTTGCTGCAGTGAGATTTATGGGAAGACAGTGCCAGCCCCAGACTACTTTCTGCCAGGTGGAGCTTTTGCACACAAAATGTTTCTATAGCTTCCTCAAAGGGCATGTGTTAGAGAAAGAACTTCATTAGGCACTAGAGAAACTTTCATCACATTTGTCCCAGAGATGGTACCAGGGCTGGGAAGAAGGACATGCCTCCTGCACCAGGAGTTCTCACAGGAGGTGGAAAAAAACTTGCGCAGTGCAATTAGCAAGGAAGAATCTACTTTAGAATAATTTTTTTTTTCTTTTTTAAAAAAAGAAGTTTTACAGCTTTGAAAAGGAGACACACCAAGTCCTCTGTGAAAAGCTGCTCAGTTAAAAGCTGCTGCGGAGCTGTTTTGTCTTTCTGTCTAAACACATTATATTCCCTCAGAGCCCTTAAGCCAGGACTGCACTTTGGGCACAGCCCTGGCGCATGCCACCCTTCCCTTTGTCCGTTCCACAGCGTTGCCCACTGCACAAAGAGCACTCCCATGACCCAGTTTACTGCATTTACAGTTTTCCCACACTTCAAGCTTTGCAAAGAATTTGGAGGACTGAATCCAAGATGAAATCAAAGAGCTCCCAAAGCTACCCTTCTCCACAGAGCTTGCTGTGCCAATGCTGATCTATTATTTAGGAGCAGCTCCTGGACAATCTCATGTTACCTGAAGGTGACTACTCAGTTTCAGCAGTGAACTACTCACTCCAGAGAGGTGCTGGTGAGGATGTAGGCCCAGTCTGGCCTACCAGATATAACATATCACGTTTGGAAGAGTGATGCAAGCTGCCTTTTTCCCGGCCTGAACTAGGAGGAGAGACAGCAAGAGACAGCAAGTTTCACTAAGAAAACTGCCCAGCAAATCCAAAGCGCTGGGAGTAGTGGCAAGAAACGGGTCATTTCAGCCAAATTCCTTTCTTTGTAGAAATGGGTAGTGTACCTTCATTATCTGAATTGCACACTAAAGCGTAAATTTACACTTCATGAGCTATTTTAAAATCTGCCCTGGTTAATAATCTGTATCAGCAAGAAAACACTTTAAAGTGTCTCTCACAATTAAACCCAGGCACAACCTTATATAAATCAAAATTTTGCTACCATATCAAAACATTACACTGGGGCTGTATAACATTGCCCATATCCTCATTACATGCTACACTAATTACTACCAGCAGATTCAGAATTTTCTGCACATTAGAGGCTTTTAGAGAAGCTATAAAAAATTTCAGGCATCATTAATTTAAATTTGTATTGAAATTTCCTTTTGACAGATGGCCAAAAATTACTTACTATTTAGAGTACCAGAGCCTGCCTGTTTGCACATTGGAAGAGGAAAGGGAAAAATTAAAAGGAAGAAGGAAATTTATGTCATGTTCATTACCTGTTAAATGTTAAGGAGCATTATCCTGCATGAATAAATTATTTCATACAAGCACACAGACTCCAGCTGCTCGCAACTGGCACGTTCTGGCTGACAAAAACTGTCTCAAGTCACACAGCAGACAATCATAAAAAGCCTCTCTTAAGTGGGAACCACTTAAGGGAGGAAGGATCGATTGAACAAGCGACTAACTGCTACTCTGGGCATCACTGAAAACATTTAAGGAAATTAGCAAACTATTTCACCTTGCAAAGCTGGCAGTAAGCCCCATAATGCTGACACACAAGCCAATTCACAACCTGAGCACCGTGCAAGACAAACATCTACTTATCATTTCAAAGTAAATTGGCACAAAGTAGCAATGTCCTTCTCTCCTTCTGGAAGCTGTATGAGTAACAGCACCCTTGAATCAATCCCAGATAAAATCAGCCTTTTTGGTACAAACGCTCCCCCTAACAACCATGCCAGCATAAACACCCCAACGTCCCACAAATGTTATAGAAACATGACTAGCAAATATTGTTTAGAAACAGTGAATGGCATATATCAGCAGTTTTCGGTCACTTCATTAAGTGAAATCTTCACGATTCCAACTGTACAGGTATGCAAACTCATTCAAGAAACCAGGTGGGTTTGTACTCTCATATTTAGGTATCTGCCCCACTTGTATTTGTTTGTTTGAGCACAGGAAAAAGGAAAATGGACTAAACTTATCTGTTCACAGCGAAGAGCATGTGTTCTAGCGAAATCATCATTAATCTGTGCTCCAGCCTCATCGCATAAAGTAGTAATAGCAGTTTCCAGCACTCATGACAAAGAGGCTGAAGTAAAATCCAACGTGCTGTTGTCTTATGTCAGCAGATAGACAGCTCCAGTGCCTTTGCTACTCACAGTAAAAACTGACAGTTCCTGTCAGCTCCTGGTTGTTATGCAGAGCCATGTGGGTAACAGCAAAACTGACAACTATCAGCTCAGTTGCACTTGGCTGGGACATGTCAGGGTTGCCAGTGGCAGAATGGGTGCGCTGCGGTAGGCTGCAGGACATATCCCCACTTGTAGCTGCCAAAGAAGCAAAGGCATGGCCCCTTGTGTCAGCCCTGGCTGGTCAGGTCTCTGGTGGGGGCAAAGCCTGTGCCCCAAACCATGCTTCTCCCAATGCCATCTAGGTCACACTAGTAACATCTGCCTGGCAAGGTCCTGGTAATCTTGTCTAATGCATCCTAGACTTATGCTGTGAACATCTCTTCCATCACTTCCCCAACCCCAAGAATACAGTATATCTTCCTAAAAAAAATCACCACTAGAAACTTGACAAACTGTTTGTAAGTGCTCAACAAGGTGCGTATAGGTCTTGCCATTTGTGAGAGGACTGTCTCTTTCATTTCACACTCAGCAGCATCTAAAAAGGCTTGATCTTGTGTTTCTGAAAACTGTGCAAACTAGGAGAGCAGACCAATCCAGGAAGAGGACAGGGCTATGACACATCTCCCCACTTGCAGCATTAAAACCCCAGGAACCCCTGAGAGACCCTGGTGGCTATCCAGGATGGAAAAGCATCACATGCACTTGTATCTATCACCAAATGCTCAAAATTATACAAGTTGCAAGGTGTGTTATTACGTCTATTTATGAACACTACCTTACACAGGATAGTAAGTAACTGTACATACAGGTATGCTGCACAGTCATTCAGAACCTGAAAATTAATTTTTGGAAAAGGAAGGCAGAATTCTCAGTGCAAGTACCACCATCATCAGGGTAGGGGGAAGGGCAGCTCACTCCTCTCCAGCTACTTGGGTCAGGACAGTGGGCAGCACTCCACCCTCTCCCCTGTGAGCGACAGAGCTCCATTCCTCAACTGCATTATGAAGAAACATCAGATTTACAGTTTACAGCCTCCAAATGATTTAAGACTACTGGCTAATTCTTTCTGTCTCAGAAGCTTGGGCACAGACCCTGGGCAGACCTTTCCTTCTATCCAAGAACAGATAGAAGGATATCCAGATACCCAATGCTGTTCCAGCAAACTCACTGGTCGGCATGTCACTTGCAATCCTAGTTGCCCCACTACCATCCACTTCCTAAATGGGATACACAGTCTACGCAGGGTGCTGCTAATCAACACGAGCATCACAACCCGGTTTCACTTTATCCACCACTCCATGCCATACTTCAGGAAAATGCAATGTTCATGCAGCTCTGTCGAGCTACCCTTCACACCTACGAAATAAGAATCCTACCTTGATGGAGTCTCTGTCTGCAGGCAGAGCAGTCCCCATGCATAAGGAGGGGGAGAGATGGTGGCAGGGGATGGGCATGTGGGGGAAGAGAGAAAGAGAAAAGTACTAGTTAGTTTACATAAAATTATACATTTATCATACTCCGAAGAAAGAATCCTGATGTCTGTTAAATAATAAATTGCACAGATGTTAACTTTTCTGTACAGTTAATTATTAATGCTGTACAGCCAGATTTATAAAACTGGATTGCTAGCATTTGAACACAATTTCTGGCTACCGCTAGATAATAAACACTGAAGTAATTAGCTAGGAACTCTTCTGAAAATTCCTCCTCCCCCTTTTCTTCTTTCAAACAGGAGAATTTAAAACAAAACCAAGGGAAACTAAGCCACATACTCATCTGGCAGCGCCTACCTCTTTGGTGATCGTTATCATGGTGCTTCTTCTCGTCTTTAATTGGGAGGTGGGATTGCCCCCCCAGTGCACTGGACAGTGCCAGGAGACCAGCACTGCTGCCAATGGGTGGGATGGCTGGAGGCTGCAAGCCCGAGGGGTGCGGAGTGAGCGGCACGGGAAGACCATGTCCATGTGACAAGTGCTGGGCCTGGAGTTGTTGCTGCTGTGAAAAACAAAACACAGATATTGAATTTGTTCAGGGAGCTGGGGGTTGTCTGATTGATCATCTACATCAACCATGACTGATCAGATCAACCAATGCATCTGATCAATCCAAGATATCAATGCTCACAAACATCCTGGTGCCTTAAAAATGTCCATAAGTTTGGACACAACACATTGGGTAAACCTCAGACTGAACTGGAAAATAACAACCATGAAAATTAAAAAAAAAAAAATTAAGCAAGTGAACATTACCACTTTGGTGAAATTTTTATTTTTTTGACAGAGATATTATATTTTTCTCTTTCTAGTAGAAACACACCACGTACACGTCTAATCAAATCATATGTAACTGTAAAAGCAGTTATATAATGAAAAAAAAAGCTGAAAATTGAGAAAATTAGTGTTAAACAGTTCTCCCAGTGCTACTGCACAGCATGCACTGAAAGTTAATTTGAAGAGAAAACCTGAATTAACAATCCAGAAAAGGAAACTGGTTGCAGCCACCGTTTTAAGCCCTTTAAGTGTCCTCAGTGGTACTTGAGCAAATTACTAAAGAAAATCTAATGTAGCAAGGCTTGGGTCCTCCTGTAGGCTTGCTCAATAATGCTGAAATAATTGGGCACTCTGTGCACGTTTAGTGATGTTCGAATGAAAAGCTAGAGGCCTGCCCTTGTACTCTTCTCTAGCTGCTGACTCTGTGTTGTGACAGGTTTATTTGAGTGGGACTGTGATGCACGCACCAGTAACTGCACTGACAAGAGTTTAAAGTCATTTTTACCAGTACACTGGCAACACACAGAGAAAGCCCTTGAGAGGTTCGAATTGGAGTGCTTGACCTCAACCAGGGCTGCATCAAGCTCTGTGCTACACTAACCACTGTGGGGTAGATAGACTGTTGCTATTCGTTGGGAAGGCAGGGGAAAAAAAACTTGACAAATCAACAACAAAAACCAAACAGGTGAAAAAGTTTAGTTAAATATATTCCAAGAGAGATCTGTTCAGGTCTAAGGCTTACATGCTAACTGTTCAACTAATTTCTGTTCACAGAATAACTAGATTAACTCTGAAATTTTCTTTTAATTTTCTGCTACTGTACTGCTCAGTACTCAGGGTAAATTGAATTCTAGGTCCTCTAGGATTGTTCTCTCTCACCTGCATGTCTGTATAGAGGACTTCAGAAGAAATAAAAACTTAACTAGCTTTGCATAAAACCATTCCACTTTAAACTTCTAAGTCTTGAGACCTACTTTTATTTGGTTCTTATTTGAACCCAAATTCAGTTCCCACCTTGCAACTCATCTCTTTAATCAAGAGACCTATTGTTCACTGGTCTGTTCCCTTCCCTCCCTGAGCATGAATCTTTGTATAAGGGTGAGCTGAAAGTAAAAGGCTGCAAGTCACAGCACACTAGATAAGCCTTGCAGCACACTCACACATACCTCCCTCAACATCTCCCCTAGAAGTACAGATCCTTCACTTCTGCTTGGAAATAACCCCATGCAGTGGAATCAGACTGGCAGTGGCACACACACATCATCTAACCCAGACCAGTTCCAGGGGAAGGAGGGGTAATAAAAATACAAAAGAGGGTGGCGGGTAGACACCAAAACCAGACAAACAAAAAAACCCAAAACAAACCCAAACTCAACCAAACAAAAACCCAGAAAAAACATTCTTTCAAGTGGAAGAAGGAAAGGCTCAATCTTTTCCCTGCTTGCAAACTCATGTCATTCCAGCAGGTGTTCCTTCTTGCAGAACGTATCAAACCCACTTTGCTTGCTTGATGGCAGTATGCTTCGTTTTTCAGAATATTAAATTAACTACAATGAAACAAAGCAAGAGCAAACAGTGTACTGTTTAGCTTCAGGGTTTGAATGGCACTGCCTTACAACAATCTGGCATGCCTGATTTGGGGAGGGAGGAGAAAAACAAGCAAAAGAAAAGGGATGGACAAAACAATCTGTGTTCTGCTATTTGGTTTTGAGCAAGGAATTTTCCATTCCTGTCTGAGAATGTGCTATAAACCACTGCAAGAAGATCTCTGCCTGAATCTGCCAGTGGCTTAAAGCAAAGACTTTGAGAAGAGCCTGAGAATATCAACTGTGAGCTTTCCCCTTGTTAACTATTACACTGTCAACCACAGAGGGACACTCATTACACAGTACTGTACAATTCATACAGATCTGCCTACTGGCCTACCCAATCTGCATTATATGACCTCTTCTATTGATATAGGACGGTTTCCAAAGAGCTGGAAGAAAACTGCACTGTGAATGTAATTCTCTTTTTTACTGCTCTTTGTTGGGAATCTCTCTGCGTAGCTCAGCAAGACAACAGCACAGACTGAAGCTTGGATGTACTGAGTATCATGAACAACTCTCAGACACGATATGGTCTTCAAGAGTAGTATGGGTAACGATACCTCAGTGTCTAGCAGCTTGAGACCACCCAGAACAGCTGGGCTGCTCCAGTCCCTCTTGGTCAAGAATCGATGTGTTTTCACTGCAAGTTGAATTGCAAAGAGCTCTGAAAATAACTGCAGAGAGTAGTGAATAAAAAAAAACAAACCCAGAGCCTTCTTGCCATAGAAGACTTTTCTGAAGAGACCAAGCTCTTCCATTAAAAGTGATGGGAACCTGAAACCTGAAAAGAACATGGTCCCAGAAGTGACAAAATGTCATTCACTGATGCAGCAGAAATTTGGTGCCATTTAGTCACATTTTAACTGCAGAAAGAAAATACTTTGGTATGAAAACCAAACTGTTAAATAAATTTAAGCTAACACCCAAAATTCCAGCATAGCCCCACATGCCAGTGCCACACAGACATCGATAATGTTCCAGGCTGTTAGACAGGGGTAGGAGCAAAAGTTCAACAACAGGAGGAGGATCATGGACTAGGATTGCATTGGTACGGGAAAGGACTATGATCTCCTCCAATACAAGGAGCAACACTGAACACCGAAAATGAGCTACTGGTCCAAAACCAGAAAGGAAGCAAATTCAAGTGAAACACTGAGCAGGCTTTTGCTCTCAGAATATATAAGAGGAAAAGGAAATAAAAGTAGATAGTGATTATACCATATATACTATTATACTATAATCACGTAATTAGTGATTATAGTGCTCTTTAGTGAATTAGTGATAAAAGTGCTGTTTGCTAATAGGGTTAGTCAAGAAGGTAAAGACAAAGTGACACCTCTGACTGACATTTCCAAACCTTTAAAAAGCATTATTGTATTCAAATACTCACACATTGACAGCTTGACTTTGTTTTTCCATTGCCTACGGGTGTCACTGGTGAGCATCAGGTGGCCTGCATGCAGCTATTTGTTTAAATGGAAAGTTAAAAAAGCATGGGCAATTCCTTAGCCGACTGGGCATCAGATTAGTGCTACAAAGCGGTAAAAAAAGGTGATCTCCTCTAGTCATCAAAATGCCAAAGATATGGAAGAGTAAGACAACTGACAGATATTCTCCACATAAAGAAATATTCCACTATGGTAGAAAGTTCACACTTTTTCCTGCCTGTAGCATGAATTTAGATCATAAAATCTGACACAATTTAAAAACTTGCATGGAAAGCCTGAAAATGAGCCAACTGAGCAACTGCATAGTTTTTTTGAAGTTGCTGTAATGCCTTCTCTTCCCCTTCTCCATCTTCTCTTTAATTTGTTATCTTTGGTCATGTTATTTATGAACTCTTTGCACATGTAGCATGTGGTTAACTTGAGACAATCCCATCACAATTGACTACAGTATGCGTAAAGTCAAGCATACATCTTCAGCATTAACGCATAATAGGCAAAAACTTGGAAAGGCAGACTTTATGGTGCTGTAAATTTTCCAGAATTATTTGAAAATAAAACCAGCAACAGTTAGCTACCAAGAAATACGGCCTACAGAATTACAAAATAGATTGCAATGTTTTTAAGGAGCATTCAACACACACAAAATATAAGAGCAAGGGGTAAACAGAAAATCAGAAAGAAGCCAAAAGAGAAGACCGCATTCTATTTAGTAATAAGTTTAGGAAGACGATAATTTAAATTAGCTGAGTAGTAAAAACTGAAGTAAAGCTTTCAAAAAGTATTAACACATGTCAATTAAAGATAACATCTGGTTGCTACTAATGGCATTTTCTTTTCTGTATATTCTTTTAGGCCATCTACAATAAGGAATAAAATAACTCTGAAGTCACATCTACACAAATAGGTAAAAAGGATTGGCTGAAGGCTTTTATCTGAGAAACACTAATTTTTACAACCACAATTCTAAATATTGATACTTAGCCTAATTCTTTTCCCAACACATCTTAAGAGATCAACTTTAAAGTAAAATGTGATAACAAACCCACTAACAACTTAGCTTCAAATGCTCTCTTGTTATAGTCAGCACATTCAAAGCCTATTTTCCTGGAAGACATTCAAGTTTTTACTGGATACTTTCCAAGCAGCTCTGTGTTGCAGTAATCTACCACTTTCCCTCTTACAGACCCTGAAAAGTCACAGCCATTTCCCAAACGACCTGAACATACTATTCTAACCTGAAGACATTTCTAATGCTAACAAACTGGTATCTCAAAAAGGTATTTTCTCTTTTATCTTTATATATGTGTTCACTACTCATACCTGCAATACTGCTGGGAGAGGACTTCAATAAATCTGAATAAAATAGCTTCATTGTTTGCTTGAAATGAGTTAGATGATGTGGTTGATTGCTCAGAGTGAATCATTAGTAAGATAGCATACAGGCAAAACAGAAACCAAGATGAAGAGGAAACAAAGACATAAAAACGATGGCTCAACAGTACAGAATATCAGTATCAATGGTTTGAAGACCAGCAGAAGTAATCCTTGAGCACACATAGTTGTGAGCGTGCTTAAGATGATATGAATTTTTATCTGTCATCCCTGTTCACACCCTTGATGTGATCTGCACTACTTGTACTTCCTTTGTACTGTTCTCTCTCTGGTGGCACACATTTCAAAAAAAGTTTTTCTGATGTTAAGATACAATACAGCGAAACAGCCTACAAAGAGAGTCATACAGCAGTTCTTCCAGTGGAATGGTTCTGAAGCTATATGCATATATACCATATAATTGGTTTGCACAAGGAAACAATGGTACTGATGTAGAGTAGAACAAACTACCACCCTTACTCTTTTAAGGGAGACTGATAATTTTAAAAATTATTACAGTGCCCAAAGTAAAAGGAACTACCCTGGTGGGAATCTTGTTATAGACCACCAAGATGAAGAGGCAGACTAAATATTCTGTGAGCAGCTGGCAGAATTCTCACAATCACAGGTCCTCCTTCTCATAGGGGATTTCAGCTTACAAGATGTCTGTGGGAAATACAATACACTAGAGAGGAAACAGTCCAGGAAGTTCCTGGAGGACAATTTCCTGACACAGTGGGTGACGGAGACAAGGGCTGGTGCCCTGCTGGACCTGCTGTTTGTGAACAGACAAGGATTAGTGGGAGAGGTGATGGTCAGAGACCATCTTGGATACAGCAACCAAAAACTCTTGAAGAGTTTTCATTTCTTGGAGACGGAGAGAATCAGCAAAACTGCTGCCTTTAATTTCTGGAGGGCACTTTGACCTGTTTAGCAGACTGGCTGACAGAGTCCAATGGGAGGCAATCTTGAGAGACAAAAGGGTCCAGGAAAGCTGGACGTACTTCAAGGAAATCCTAAAGGCACATGAGGAGGTTGTCCCCATGTGCCAATAGACAGGGAAGAAGATCAGCCTGGTTAAACAAACAGTTTTGGGTAGAACTCAGCTTAAAAACAGAGAGTTTATCAACTTCAGAATAAGGAGCAGGCAACTTGGGAGGACTTACAAGGATATCATGAGGTTATGCAGGGGAAAAATTAGAAGGGCCAAAGTCTAACTAGAATTTAATCTGGTTACTGTTGGAAAAGGCAATAAAATTCTTTTCACAAATATATCAGCAACAAAGGAAGGGCTAAAGGAACTCTCAATTCTTTACTGGATGTAGGAGGAAATATAGCAAAAAAGGATGAGGAAAAATCTGAAGTTGTTAATGCCTTCTTTGTCTCAGCCTTCCTCCAGGTACCCAGCTCCAAGAGGTGGGATGGGGAGAATGATGCACTCATAACCCAGGAGGAAATGTTCAGCAGCATGTTAACATCATGTAGGCACACACAAGTCTATGGGGCCAGACGGGACCCACCCAAGGGTACTGAGGGATCTGGTGGAAGGGCTCACCAAGCCACTTTCCATCATTTACCAACAGTCTCAGCTAACCAGGGAGGTCTCAGTTGACTGGAAGTTAGCAAATGTGATGCCCATCTACAAGACGGGCCAGTAGAAGGACACAGGGAAATACAGACCTGTCAATATTACCTCAGTGCCAGGGAAGGTTATGAAACACATCACCTTGAGTGCCACCATGGACATACAGGACAACCAGAGAATTGGGACCAGCTAACATGTGTTTCTGAAAGGCACATCCTGCTTGACCAACCAGATGGATGAGAGAAAGGCTCTGGATGTTGCCTACATGGACTTCAGTAAATCTTTTGACACCTTTTCTCACAGCATTCTCTTGGAGAAACCGGCTTCCCATGGAACAGATGAGTGCACTATTTGCTGGATAAAAACTGGCTAGATGGCCAGGCCCAGAGTGCTGGTGAATGGAATTATATCAGCTGGCAGCCGGTCACTAGTGGGGCTCCCCAGGGCTCAGTGTTGAAGACAGCTCTGTTTAACATCTTTATCGACAATCTGTACAAGGGTACTGAGTGCCCCCTCAGTCAGTTTGCAGATGACACCACCAGGGTGGGAGGGCAGGAAGGATCTGCAGTGGGTTCTTGACTGGACCGATGAGCCAAGGCCAACAGTATAAGCTCCAACAAGGCCAAGTCACAACAGCCCCATGCAGTACTACAGGCTGGGGGCAGAGTGATTGGAAAGCTGACTGGTGGAAAAAGACCTGGGAGTGCTGGTTGACAGCACATGGCTGAACATGAGCCAGCGTGTGCCCAGGTGGCTGAGAAGGCCAATGGCACCCTGGCTTGTACAATACATAGTGTGGCCAGCATGACCAGGGAAGGGATCATCCCCGGGTACTCAGCACTGGTGATGCCACACCTTGAGTGCTGTGTCCAGTTCTGGGATCCTCAATTCAGGAAAGACATTGAGGTGCTGGAGTGTGTCCAGAGTAGGGCAACAGGGCTGGTGAAGGGTCTGGGGCACAAGTCCTGTGAGGATTGGTTGAGGCAGCTGGAGTTGTTTAGTCTGGAGTAAAGGAGGCTCAGGAGACCTTATCACTGTCTACAACAGCCTGTGAGAGGAGGTTGTAGTGCAGTGGGAGTCCATCTCTTCTCCCAGGCAACAAGCTATTGGATAAGAGGAAATGGCCTCAAGTTGTGCCAGGGGAGGTTTAGATTGGATATTAGGAAAAATCTCTTCACTGAAAGGGTGGTCATGCATTGGAACAGGCTGCCCAGGGAGGTGCTGGAACCACCATACCTGGAAGTGCTCAGAAAAACTTCTGGATATGGCATTTAGGGACATGGTTGAAATGTGAACACAGTGGTGCTGGTTTAATGGTTGGACTTGGATCTTAGAGGTCTTTTCCAACATAAAAAATTCTGTGTTTCTGTGACACATAACAGAGATTAGTGGTAACTCTAAATGCTCCAATGCAACTGATGTACTAGAATATTTGGATGTGTCTGTTCACAAAGGGGAATGAATACTGACCTTAGACAAAAATCTGGGAAAAAAAAAAAAAGAAAAACGATGAAAAAGAAAGGAGAATAAGGATGATGATGATGACAATAAAAATAATAACAACAACAATAATGTATTTTTTTAAAGAATTTAATGTCAGACTACTTGCTCTCTAAGAATCAACAATTTCTGTCTTTGAGGATGCTGATTCCACAGAAGGAAAGCAAGCTCTGCTGAGAAAACTATGGGGGGAAAGAAAAAAATCAATAGCTGTCATTGACCAGAAGAAGAGCATTTAGAGCTCCTTCATAAATAACAAAGAAACCATCAGAATCATATCTCTACAAATTGCTTCAAAGATCTTTTAAGTGATCTAGGAACAAAAAGTCATCTCCCAAATCATATTGTGGGATGAAAGGCAATATATGCAGAGCACATTTCCGTTCTTAATCATATATATGGGAACATCTGTCAGGGTACGTTTCACCATTTGTCCTCCCTTCCACTCTTACAACTATTTTTCACTCAGTGAAACAGCATAGACAGAGGACGAAAAATTAATACAACCTACTAGCAAATAAAAGATTCATAGCAAGAAAATGGCCAGAATCTTAATAAGAGAAAAACTTAGTCCTCTGCAAAAGGCTAAGTGCACCTTCCCACAGAATATTAGAGTTCAGTAGTTCCTTCTTCTGATTGCAGGACTTCATCTCAATTTCACACTGGAGATGGAGGGAGGAAGAATTAAACTCTTCAGAATCACCTTCTATTATAATCCAATAAAGCACAGAAATTCCTGCATAAATCATGCAACTTAAAACTCTCTTCTTCCTTCTCCCCCATCAATTTCTGTCTAAGGTAAAGAAAATCCACATCTTCTGCCAGAGAAGGCAGAAAGCACAAATCCAAGTAAGTTCAAGGTCTTGCCATGAGGAGGAGGCACCAGTAGTGTGAAATGTGCCTCAGTGTACCAAATCTCTGCTTCAAAACCTTTTCACAAAGACCAGTGCAAAAAAAAAACAATGGCAGCAAATGGGAGTCTTCTGCTACATATAAACAGATAGCAAATTTAATTTCCAAGTAGGTGCATGCTGGTTCAGGTATCTTATTTACCAAATGCTCCACTCATGTCCTATCCACAGACACTGGGAAGAGATTTTTTTTTTCTCTTCTGGACAAACAGAAAAAGACAGCATCTCTGTTGTGACCTTGTAAATCTTGGCCCTTTCCTCCAGAACCAGAAAACTAGTGCAATGTCGATGCTTTTCCCAGCACACTTCTAAATGATATTCTGGAGTCATCACAGTAAAAAGTTTCTGAGGCTCTGGGCTAGAAAGTGAAAAAATTACCATCTGAGACGTATCACATCAAACAATAAAAGCTAAAAGAAAAGTTAAGCAATGCCACTGGTCACAGAGAGATTCAAGTGGCTAAATCTATAATCAACTCTATTACTAGAGCTTTTAAATGTGGCAACTATAATTCACTTCTAAGCTTCCTCACAAGGCACAGTTTTAGAACCATATAGTATCAGCACAAAAGAGATGCCTGTTGTGCATCTCACAAGTGCATATCTCTAATGTATCTTATAAAGTCGATCCTTACCAAGTTAAATTTCTAGATAGCAATTACTGAGAAGCAGAGTTTCCGTAACTCTTAAGTACTAACACAATGTGTCATCATGCTTACAACACACAAATACACACTGTGTTGGATTTCAGCAAGTTGTCTTTGCTTGGGATAAAAACTGGGTTGTGCAGACTGATCCATTCTTTCCAACCCATTTTGTGTCTTTAAAGACTGCCATTTCTGATGCATCTATGGTCCTGTACAGAGGACTGTAATGCCTGCTCTTCTCAGAGGTGAGCAGCCTCTTCCCACAAGTGTTAGGATTTGCGGATATCATTCTCTCTCTCCAAGGAGATTTCATTGAGAGGTAGTGTTCTGTCTCTTTAATGTAGTGCCCATTAGTCAGGTAACTGAAACTTAAAGTGATTTGTTTTGCTTTAGTGCAGTTTCCCAGTTACAGCAGCTTAGATAAATGAAGGTCTTGAGAAGGATCAAATCACCTGGATTTAAGTTGCAGCCCCAAGACTGTGGAAGGACCACTTGTTCTTTTTGCCTCAGCCTCTTTCAAAGGTATAACAGGGAAAGCAGTACTCCCCTGTTCCACAAACATTACTGGAGTTAGTTCATCAATGTTTGTGGTGCATTCATATACCAAGGACATGACTGTAAAAAATTCACCAAACAATAAGCAAGTAACTGTCTCACTAACGAAAATCAAACACTCTGAAATATCAGGTAACAAAAGGATTTAAGATCGCCTAAATTTCTTCTTAATGGATGAACTTAACATGTGGAAATACTCTACTTATGCAGTACTTTTGTGTCTATCCCAGTTAAGTGTTAGAGCCCTTGCTTTGTCCTACATTTAAGATTGAAGACATAAAAAGAACTATCCACCAACCTGAAGAAATGCAAACACCTAATGGATAACACAGTCCTGGTCCTCATTCATAGCTATAGGCAGCAGCCTACAAAGTGTGGCTGGGAAAGTCTAGGTAGCAAATACACAATCTTGTTTAGGGGTGGTATCAGAACTCTTGTGGTGTGAAACCATGACACAGTAACAACTGTCTTTAGGCTATACTGTACAGTAAGGGTAACTATTTAAATGGACAGCATTGTCACTGAGTACGTAAACATTGCTGATTTTGCAATGAAGTGTTTTCAGGAAATCCCTCCCTTCATAATACTTTATAACCAAACAGACAGACTTTTTCTTTTTTTCCAGAGAACTGGTATGAGACCATCACTGAAGGCAATATACAGCATATAACAGACCAAGATGGAACATAGCACATCTGTATTTGGTTGGCAACAGCTTTCATATATACTGGAATACATACGCCTTTGGCAAGAGTATTGTTTCCTTTTTATTGTGTGTGAAGTGAAACCATACAAATATAAGTCATAAATAAAATATTGCATATGTTCATGCCGTAGTATATCAAGAAAATTCTCCATAGGACTCCTCATACCCGCACTGATTAATTCTAATTCAAAAAAAAAACCAAGAAGATACGGTAGTCACATAGCTTTGGTACCAGGGTTTGTAAAACCTTGAGAAACATGGAGGCAAAAGTCAGCTCTTCTGTCTGATGAGATACAGCGTGTGACTCACAGCACTCATGTCATATGCATTTACTTAAGTATAACGAGCAAAGGCCCCTGGCACTAGCATATTGGCAGTGAGATGCAGTAAGTGGTCGGCACTTCACACTGCAACACTACTTACTGCTCATGTAGTGATAGACCAATATAAATTCAGTAGCTACCACAGCTACTGAAAATAGGACAAAAAGCAGAAGACAGTGGCAGCCCAGTCGAAGTGTAGCAACAGTATTTAAAATCCATTCTCAGAATGTTTTTTTCAGTAAATATGGAACCAGGAAATTATTTACATTCAAATTAATTCCCTCAAAATTCCTAAAAATGTCATTTTCAGTTTCTTTAAATGAAGATAATGCTGCATATGGAAGAGATTTATTTAAATTAGGCCTCACCTTCAAGGCTCTCTTTGAAGCTGGCACATGGGAAAAAGGGAACAGATGAGAAATTCCTCCAAAACAGCCCTTTACAACCAAAAATCAGGGTGTCTTTAACTCAGCTAGACTTCAGGTGAATAACTTAAAACCAAAAGTGCTCACCCAAAAGCCTTCTATATCAATAATTCCTTCTACAAATCAATTTCAGGCACTAGGCAGGACTGAAATATTTGCAGGACCATACCACTACTCAATATAAAATCAGTAAACAAGAGTAATTAAATGGGGAGCAATGAATTTCAACATTTCAGCCCAAACTATTAGCTCAGCTGGTTACAGAAAGGTGCTAATTATGCCAGGGTTGTGAGTTTGATCCCCATACGGGCCATTTGCTTAAGAGTTGGACTTGATGATCCTTTGGGTCCCTTCCAGCTCAGAATATTCTATGATTTCGGGTACACAAATAAAAACAACTTAAAGCACATACCTATTAAGTCAATCTCCTCTGCCACCTTCCCACTCTAACAACCTGTGTACAATACACAGTAGATCATCAACCTGTTTTACAGGATTTAAGCTTCAACCACTGCTTAACACACCCTTGAACAAGCAATACAGAAGGACTGGAAAGACAAGTGACTGCTGTCCCCATGCTAAAACACACTTGTTTTAACTGCCCTTCCCCCCACGCTGCCTGACAGTACCATTTCTAAATGCACACACTGGGCAGGAATGACTTTTCCATACAAACTTTTTGTATTGGTTCAAATAGAAAACCCTCACCCTTCCTCGCCGCACTAGCACACACATGAGCCAGAACCAATCCACCATCTGAGAGGAGCAGGAGATGCCTCTGCATGTTAAGCAGCATTTGGTGTCCACAGCACTGGACTAGGCACCACAGGAATAATAGCAGGCACTGAGGCCAACTTTTCACTTCAAGTTGTGTGCACTTATCTGCACCACAGCGCTTTCAAAGGCTTCCATGCCTATTTTCTAAGCAGCTGTAAAACAATCACTCTCTTGAAAGCAACCAAAAATTACACACCTTTTGAGATGGGTCAAACAAGCACCTTGGTCTCAAACACAAGGTAGAAATTGTGACAAACAGTGCATTTAAGAAGGAACATTTTAGTGTGGTAATTACATGTGACAAGACAGAAGTAGTCCTTTCTTCCAGAAACTGCCATTTGCTTATTTTTTAAGAAGATAATAAAAGTAGCATAATAAAACAAAATGCTTAAAAATTAAACTAAAGCCATTCTTTTTTCTCTCAGATGTATAGAATGGTAAAGAAAAAAAATTATTTCAATCATTTCCTTAGTAATACAAGTAATATTTAAATAGATTTAATAGTGCTGCTCCAAACCAATGAATTATGAGTTTAAAACCTATTAAAATGTAATGTTTTTTTCCTGAGCGGAGGGGAGAGAGATTTAAATTCACTGAATTTTAATATTTCAGCTTGAGCTGCAGGAGGTAGAGAAAGTCCAAATGAACTATTCCATCAGCACCATTCAAGCATGAACATTTTAATCAGTTTTACTTCCTTGGAGTTCTCCAACACAGTTTACGCTGTCATTCTGAAAGCACTTAACACAGAGGGTGTGAAAAACCACCAAGGCTTGTTATTGCCTTCACAATTGATGGCAAATAATTTTGCAGACTTCCTATCATTAAAATGTCACTGCTAAAAATTGAGGTTCAGCATTTCTGGTGCTAAACTGCATTTTCTTTGAACACCATCACATACCTGTTCTTAAGTTTTTGGTACATTTATCTCTCTCCATGAGATAAGCAGCCACACATGCAGTAGCGTTCATTTCTGCCTTACTACCCAACTGCAGTTGAAAAACAACTATTTTAAACAGAAGGAAAAAATAATACTTTGATAAAATTCTTAAAAATGTACAAGTTAATTTCCCCGTTCCCTTATTAAAACGTAACCACACTCACACAGCATGTTCCAATTGTATAGTATAATGGATTAAAGAAAACAAACCCAACATTTTAAGAAAGTTATACAACTCAATTTATTAATACAGGAAATGAAAACATCATTCCTAATTAGATCATATTACCAATTTTGGGCTGTGATTTGTGTGCTGTTCTAACAGTGCAACCTTGCAGACTCTAATGTAAAAAACAGGGCAGCATGACACATGACAAGATCAACTGGGTATGTCACACTGCTCATCCTGGCACACCAACCTGGAAAGTAGCTCTGGATGTGCACTACAAATTGTCCTGAGCAAGAATGCTGTACCACACCATCCATGGCAAACATCAGATGCAGAGTCTGGATACCTGCAGATTTACAGTCCTCCTGCAGCATGTTTATGATATACCCAGTTTTGGTTCAGTTTTTCTCACTGCATCTCTTCAGAAGATGATAGATTATATTTAACTTGTTTGAGCCCGTCAACAGTTTTAAACTGAACATGACCTGTGAAAGAAGTCATTATAACTGTGTTTCATTCCATTAAACATAACTAGTTTATTGTCAGGAGAACAGGCAGTCTCTCTGGGTTCCGGGCTCACTTCAGTATTTTGCATTTAAACTGCACGGATCAGTGATTTGGTTCATTTACCAATGAAGATAGAATAATACTGCAAAGTTAAAAGGTGCTTCATCAGATTCCATTAAATCAGAGCACATTCATACAAAAATATATACATGTGAAACACAAGGAGAGACATGATCTGTGCACCTTTGATTCTTGTGCCACACTCCATTTTGGCAGCATTCACTTTAAACTCAAACCCGGAGTGGCTCTGTTCAAACCAAGGGAGCTTAGCATGAGTGAGGGGAACTGAACAGGATCCCCTCAAAACACAGAGAGACTTAAGCTACAATTTTATTTCAAAACCTCAAATACTGCTTTTGTTTTTGTCTGATACACAGTTCAATGGGTTAAACAAATATTGGAAATTTTCAAAATACCACAGGGTTAAGAGAACACAAACTGCGTCAGACTTACCAAACTGCAAAATAATGTAAGATAACATAATCAGATATATATAAAAGCCATGATTTCCAATTATGTTCTTTGTTTTATTTTCCTGGGTATTCACTTTACAAAGTATGACAAGCCTTTTTTAGCCCCATTTTCAGACTTTAAACCTAAGTGCAGACATAACATTGTTGTGGGTATTCCTGCAACATGAACCTAAGCTTATTTGATAATTTGCTTTCCTATTTGTTCCATTAAAAAAAAATCTCTAAAAGGTTGCACCAGATTACTTCTCCTTAAGCCTAATGAGCACACAATTTCAGTCCGTATTACTCCTGCTTCTCTAAAATTAAAGAGAGGCCACACAGTATTTCCTAAGTCAACATAAAACAGCCGAGTGAAAAAAGGCCACAGAGCAAGATAAAAATCAGCCTTGTGAGGGAGGCAAGGGCTGGCCAATTTTAATGCACGAACCCAAAATTCCGACAGTTTATAAAACTTTGAGACAACAGAATTTCAGCTGACATGAAAAGACAAATTCAGACAGCACCAGAAGAGAAAATTTACTTCTGTCTGGTGGGGGGAAGTTCAACACAATTACTGCGGGGTTCCCAGACAAGCATCTCATCTGTTTATATTTATTCTGTGTGGTTTAGTGGTTCATGAAAGCAGGATAAACTTCAATAACAAGTGCAATAGCCAGTATCTGTAACATCACACATTTTACATTTGCTTTCTTTACTAGAAATCAAATTGGTTTTGCAGTCTAATACATACAAAGATGAATGGCAAAAATGTGCACAGGTAGACTGTGAAGTACATGCGTGTGCACATATACACAAAACCATACATGCACATACACACACACACTACATATGCATGTGCAGCACACACATATGAAACCTTCTTTAACAAAAAAGCCAACCTTCAGCTACTTACTTTATGCAAAGAATGTTAATAGAAGGCAATATTTTTGGTTAGGTAATGAAAACTAATTGGGAAATTATTCATTTCCCACTCTCCCCACTGAAGCATAAAAGACATACAACAAATGTTATTCATGATTCTACACGATGCGCTCTGATTCACCCCCTTCTTTCTAACGGGCACTTCAGAGGAAATAAAGGTTACTCTTTTCCATTTATAATTTCTAATTGACTACCAGTGCTTTCTTGTGGTCAGAGGTATACAAAATAGAGTTAGAAATAGCCAATTAAAAACAAGCTACAATCAGACCGTTGCTCTAAACTACTGTCAGCAATGATCAGAAAGTCCTGATTTCCTTGTTAAAAGACAGAGGCATAATTGAAGCAATATCTTCACTTCAGATTGATTATTCGGCGACCCTTATCCACATCTTCATTCAGCAATTTGAATTTTAATGAAAGTAAATGGAATAATTAGCATTTCAAAGTGTGTTTGATACACTGAGTAAAAAAAAAAAAAAGAAAATACTTTTATGTATAATCCATACACAAAAGAAAAAGCATTTGGGAGGGCTCAGAAGATAGGAAGTACAGTTGTACTGTCTTCATTAGAATAACTTAAACAACTGCTTGCTCCAGCTGCATAATTATACAAGAAATAATGTGTTATTAAGCTATGACTTCTCACCTTTATTTTGCATAGTGTGAACAGCCATGGCTTTTGTTGTTATGTCTGTCCTCTCCAGTTGTAAAATATAAACACTGTGTCTGCCCACACCTATAAAATCTCTATACAGGGGCTAATATCCCTGGCAGTAAAGCTTTTACAAGAGGGGATCCATGCACTTGTATTTTTAGATGACTAAGAGCAGGGCATCTATAAGCAGACTGGTGATGAATTGTCCTGCTGTCGATTTTGGTTGGTTGTTTGTGTTTTTTGGGTTTGGTGGGGGTTTTCTGGTTGGTTGGGTAGGCAGATTTTTTTCGTTTGTCTCTGAAAGTAACAGCTATTTTTTAATGTAAAAATAAAAAGTGTGATGAATATTCAGCATCGTTACTCAATATCCAGAAAAAGATGTAGGCAGCAGGGACGGGAAAAACAGTGTATCATATCAAGGCTACCTGTTATTGTGGCTGCAGAAGCAGACCAGCAGGTGGTA
>VZRJ01007392.1:43548-60630 GCA_013397565.1 Ptilonorhynchus violaceus | reverse complement strand
GCCCGGCGGAGGGGGCGGCGGGCGGTGCCCGGCGCTGTCAGCCCGCAGGTGGCTGTGGGCTCCCGGACCGGGCCGGGCTGTGCTTGGAGCTGGGCGGCGGCGGAGCAGGGAGGCGGCCGGGACAGCGCCGAGGGGCAGCGCCTTGTTTACACAGGGCGTCGGGAGAATATGGCAGCCCGGGCGTGCTGGACACTCGCTGTCATGCGTGCTCGCTCCTCCTGTGCCTCGTCCCTGGGATCGCTGTGCACCCTTCGCTTCTCGCACTACGGATAAACAGCAGAAGTCTGGCGTATTTTTCTTTATACTCTGCCTGTAAAACGTTGCGCTGGTTGAGCCCAGTTCGTGTTTATTTGTTACCTTTTTGGATGTGTTCCCTCTTGTCTCTCTTTCCCCGCTTAAATAATTCAGTTCTTCATTCTGCATGCTCCCTCTCTTATGTCTGGTCACTGTCATATTCCTTGTGACTTTTCTTTAATCATTTAACTTCTTTAGCAAGTACAGCAAAACCGTATCGTCAGTTTAAAAACAGTCAGTTTGTGAGGATTCTGGGTTTGATCCATATTGCTCTTCCTCCTTCTCTTGCTCCATCTCAGATAGTGGATAGGATCAGTTCATTTGGGTGCTGGGATAAGGATGGTTCTTTTGTGTCGCACCATCTGTGACATACTGTTTTCATCTCTCAGGTTTCAGTAATACCTGATTCAGAAGGTCCCTAAACTGTAGACTGTACACACTTCTTTATGTTCTATAGTCTGATAAGCCTTTCAGGGGCTTTACCTTCATAAAGTTGTCTAACTTAAATCTTACAAGTTTTTGACCTCTACAATAGCCTGTCAAAGCTAATTATGGAGTTTGCATGCACTGCTTCCTTTTAGAGTGTGTGTTTTGGGGTTTGTTTTTTAAACCCACATCCGCACCATTTAATTTAATCATCTCTGCTGCTTTATTATGTAAAACGATGAATAATTCCTTCCTATTCTGGCTTGTGGGGGAGTGGAAATAGTTGTTAAGGACCAACAATCCACTCGCTGGAAAGAGAGGTACGAAGTAAGGGTAAGTGTATGAGACTTCTGTCAGAGGGAAGAGAAGGTTTCGGGGTATCTTTAAATAGAGAGCAGTGGGAAGAGAGCCTGCTAATTGGATGAAATATGGGAAAGTCCAGAAGAAGCCTGCTGAAGCCAGAAAGCTTTTTGCAGAACGTTAATAGTTTCTAAGTGATTATAAGCTTATATGTTTTGGGGCTTATCAGCTTTAGCTATTGAGGTTTCAGAGCAAACTTTGGATGCTCAGATTATCAAATTAAATACGTATGGAAGGAGGTTTTCTAGTTTCTTACTGGATTTGATGCATCATTAATTTGATCCAGCATAATAATTTCTGTGCATTCAGGAATAAAATTATTGCTTTTTTGTATGGAAACTTATGAAGTATGGTGTGGCCAGGGCTACTTTGCCGATTCCTTATTTGGATTTCTTTTTTATAACTTTTAGTGATTAGTGTAAGTTGTTATAAACTGCATGGATTCCATGTTGTCCTGGCCTTGTGGATGGAAAGATGTACTTTGTGTCCTCTTTTTGAGTATACCCCCAGATTCTTCAGCAATAAGTTTATTTTTTTTTCTACTCAGCCAGCTTTTTCAATAACTTAATTTTTCAGTTTTTAGACTTGTTGAGTTTCAGAAAAAGAAAGCTAATTTGCCATTTCTTCTGCACATGCCAGTGTGAATCAGGTAACCAGAGATGTAAAAATTATCTGGGAAAACGTCTTAAAAAAGACTTTTCAGGCAACATGAAATTTTTTTGCAGACTGTTCTATGTTTTGTATGTATCAGAGTGATAGTGGCATTTACTGCTATATTTGAGGTTCTGCCTATGAAAGAACACCTTAGTGCCCTTAGGAAGCCTTGTTCCTGTTAATGGGATTCTGCAGTGATCTTGGCCAGTGTATTTCTGCACGTATGACTAACTTCATTTTCAAGCCAACTTTCTTAAATTCTTTTTGATTAAACCAAAAGAAGGCTGTTTTTAAAAAAAGAGCTGTGTGTGATGCCACTGTTGCCTGCAGTCCTGCACTTGCGGTTGCATCTGTGTAGGTATCTGCATAAATCTCGCCTCAGGATTTGGGATGCCAGCTGAATAAAAGGGGGACATTGTTCCAAGTACTCTTGTGGTGGTTCTGATTGCTGTTGGAGCAGCTGCCTCTGGTCACTGCTGCCCATGAGCATGTTTGTCTTTTTTCCATGTGTGGGCGTCTTTTTTCAAGCATTGGGTTTGGGGGCTTTTTGCTATTTTGTTTTACAATTAAATGAAAGTGTGCTAAAACTACTTGAAGATTTATATTTAGAGTTTTGTTTTGAAGCCAGTCCTAAATAGCTTCACTTGAACTCTGGCCTAATAGAGGTGACACTCTCTGCCATCCTTTCCACACTGTTTTTCAGTTATCTTTAATTCTGTTGAGCTGCATGTTTGCTTCCCTTTTAGCTTGATAGGTGATTATACACAGGGGGATCCTGGGTTTTGTGGGATGTGTTCATCAAGGCTGTGATTTGCAGTGGTGTTAAGATTTCTGCCAGAAACATACGAGAACAGTTCGGATTTCTCGTAGGCACACACTTGGATACATAATGTAGGTCAGGTAAATGTACTATTCAGTATGTGAGTGAGCTGGTATTTTACAGTCTTTATGACGAGTGCTCTGTAGACTCTGAAGACTTGCTGTAATTGGTTGTCTTGACCAGTGAAAGTTATAAAAAAAATGAGTCTGTTGTGTGTTTTGTAATGGTAAACAGAAACTTGCTGTTGAGGCAAAGTATTCAAGATTCAGGATTTTTAGTTTGGTTGGGTTTTTTAAAAAATTATTTGGTGATGGGAGCACGTAGACTTATTTTTGTTTTCCCATGAGATATGTACAAAAATAACAGATGATGCAGCAAAGCTGGTTTTGTGGTTGTAAGGGTTATTTCAAATGTTTCAGAACTAGTTTTTCTTCGAATTTTCCATTACCAGGAAGGAGTGGATGTCAGAACTGTAGCTAACATGATTTGGTAATTTCTTTTGGAAGTGTTAAACTTATTTTTTTCTCCTCTGATGTTATTCCATATTTTGCTTTGTTTTAAGCATCTGTCCAGAGAGGAATTAAATTTGTAGTGTGCGTTTTTTGGTTTTATTTTTAATCTTTCTGCATGTTGTTCTGTAATTCAAAACTAGTTGTACTTTGAACCAGCTTCTATGCTGGCTAATTGTATGACTGGGGACAGCCTGGTCTCTTACAAACCTGAATCATCTCTAAGAGTCTGAGTCTAATTGTCTTTTGGCCTTTTTGTCTCACTTAGACTTGGGAACTGTGAATTTCTGAGCTGATTTTTGTAAGTGACCAGGCAGCTTTTTCCTTTTACAGAAATCAAATGAGTTGGGACTTCCTTGAGAGAGGATGGGGAGTAGATTCTGTGTTCTGCTGAAACTTGAGAGAGAAGCAAAAGACTTCCATAGAGACATTGTACTTAGGGAAGGGGAAGAGGGCAAATGCTTAGCTGATCCATTCAAAAAGGGCCGTGTCTGTGGGGATCTCTCACATAGCTGTGTGGGTGTGTTTAAGCATTTGCTTTAACTTAGAACTTCTAAACCAGCCTGAACTGAAACTCTTCTACCTTCCCACTTGCTGACCAGTGGGCTTGCTGTTTTCTCCACTGTGGTAGAGTTTTGAGAACATTGCTGACTGAATGTCAGTATGAACTTCAAATCCTATTCTATAAAGACCTTGGGTTCCTTGCCTGGACTATACCACATATTCAGTCTGAAGATACCATTCTTTTAATGAATGCTGAAATTTAGCATCTCACACATTCTTCTGTGTTCTTTCCTCTCTAATGTCCTTACTAGAATTTCTGCTGCAACTGGAAAATATTATCATTTATGTTCCTGCATTGCTTTATCTTCATTTCTCTAGGAAGCTGGTGATTCATGTAGAGATAGATCAGCATAAAAGTAATCTAAACCTCTTGTAACTTAGGGGACAGAAATAACATGGTTTTGGGAGAACCTGATGTTGTAAACAGTATTGAGTGTTTTCAGTTGCTACAATTTGGCAGTTACTTGGCCACCTGTGCAGGATTATAGTATGTAAAATATTTATATCCAGTAGATGTGGTCTAGTATATGATTGTTTATTTGCATTAAAATTATGCATGAGAATGAAATTAGCTTTGTGATATGCTTAAGTGAAAAAAGGCAGTATGTTTGAAAGCATTATGAAACGACTATGAAATTTGTAGAGCAAAGAAGAAAATGTAATTTAAAATAATCTGATAATTTAATATGAAAGCAATAACTTTAGAAAAGCTGCACTAACTGAAATGTATGTATGTCTCAGAAAATTAGTTCGTATTTGACCTCAGTGAGAAATTAATGATTCTGGCCAAAGTTGTAAAGAACCAAACTGAAATTGTGTTCTCTTAGTATTAAAAGTTAGTGTGAAACTTGTTTTATATGTCAGTGTTCACTGTTAACTTCACCAAGGTCAGCACATTCTGGTGCATCTCTTGTGTTCACTGCTGCCCTATTTTCAGGTAGAGATGTAGCATACAAGAAATTTCATAAACACTGGAAGACTTTAGAGTATAAATTATGCAAATAACTTAAAATTATTTTGTGTTTCAGCAACCTTTGCCTAGCTGTTTAACAGCAGTGGATTGTGAATTCCAGCCTTTGATATCCTGAGGTTATCAGCATTACTGTCTTCTAGAGAGATAACAGTTCTCAAAGAATCTTCAGGGGATGCACCATGACATCAGCAGTGATTGACACTGGAGGCCCTGCCCTGGAGTTTGACAGCAATGGAATAAAAAATCAAGAGGTTAGAAAAATAAATAGCATTTATTTACTATCAAACTTTGCACTTTTTGTCTTAATTTGAAAGAAAAATTCACTGTAAACTTGCTGTGAAAACAAATGAAATGGATTTGAGATTGTTGTCTAAGGAGGAAGAGCGCAGGCATTTTTCAAATATCTTTTAATAGAAGATTTTATTACCACAGAGAAGTGGAAGCAGGAAGTTTTGAAGTCTGCAGTACAACTGTAGACTGAGTTTACAAAATTATATTCTATACTAAGTATTTCCTTAAAGATCTCAGATGTGTCTTGTGGTATAGAACAAGTTGAGCAGAGCAATACAAGGACCTGTTTTAAAGTTAGCCAACATAACACATTCTGTCATATTTTGCATTCTTATCAACAAATAAGAAATATGTTCTACTCTCCTGTAGGTTTTAATAAATAGAATCTGGCAGGGTTCTATTTCTGCAACACTATAACTGTTTATATCCTTTTACAGACATTTTCATCCTTAAATAAGTAGAGATAAGCATATGGACTTTGAAGTAGTCAGTTTGTCTGTAATAACTTCTGCATTTAACCCAAAACATGTGTTCATAAGACATGGGTCAGATGTAGGTATCTTGCAGTGGACATGCAAAGTCTTTGTTACGTTTCATCAAGCAGAGGGAGGAGAAACACTACCCACCGCTCAGTGTCTTCATTAGAAAGTGTGCTCTTTTATAATATCTTAAAGCTCTCTGGTGCTTTAAATTTTACATCCTTAAACCTGGGAAAATACCTTTGAGATTCAGGAAGCTGCCTTTGATGGCAGATAGCCATCTTTTATTCTTTTAATCTCATGCTTTAGGAGAACATTTCCTGTAAAAATATTTAAAATTATTATCATTATTCCATAAAATATGTAAGAACATAAGAGGAAAATATCGATGTAGAGTAAAATAGTGCAGTATTTAGAGCATTTTTTTTCTTTTCTTTCCTTTTTTTTCCTTTCCATAGGAAAATGAGCCAGTCTCTGAATTCCCAGCAGTGATTGTGGAGCCAGTTCCTAGTGCCAGACTAGAACAGGGTTACGCTGCTCAGGTCCTGGTTTATGATGACGAGACTTACCTGATGCAAGATGTAGCAGAGGAACAAGAAATTGAGACTGAAACTGTGGAAACAGGTAGACTTACTTAATTTTTTTCTTCCATGAGGTTTTTGTACTTTTAGAAATCCCCAAGGAATGTGACATTGTGCTTACCCATGGGATGGAGATCCTGACCTGGGTTCACATCTCTTTCCTCTAAGTTTAGTTTTGCTTAGGCTTCAGTGGTGACAGGATTACCTTGGTAGGTATAAACGTCACCTTATGTTCAGGATGCTGCATTATAACACTGTGTATCCTCCCTCATGAGCAGACAGATCTTAATTTGTCTTTGCTACATACTGATGCAAGGAGTTTGGTAGACAACTAAACTTGAAGTTTTTTAAAATCAGCTGAGCCAGGAAGCTGGTTAGAACATGAGCCACATAATTGCAGGGCAGCTGGAAATAGGAACTGTGTGGCTCTATTTACCCCATCTTCCAACTCTTGACCCTTCCTGCCCATTTCTTGCTATCATGCCTTTTTGGTCCAAGAGTGGTTTTATTGCTGGTGTGGTGGCAGGAGTGTGTGGCTAGCGGGAATGAGGTTGGGCTGTCCCTTTATGGGCAAAAAGCCTAATAGATTGAAATGAACTCTTCTATCTGTAAAATAACAAGTTAGAAATGAAGAAAGGAATGGAGCTTTGGTGTTAAAGCTGAGCTATTTAATGATAAGCACGAATCTTTCTGTACGCTTTCTCTCCAGAGAAAATGCTGAGGAGGTTTGCACTTTCTGAGGGGCACCAAAGTATGTTTAAAGTGTCTGAGGAAACAAAAGTTGTGCTGCTATAGCAGCCTAATTACATCTGACTGTTGGGCTGTGATTCCTGCTGTCCTTCCCACTTGCTCTCTTGTATTCCTTCTCAGACTTGTTGAACTTCTTTAGCCATTTCACTATGCTGATTTTCCAGAAAAAAATAGCAAGGAGACCCTCAACTGTTCTGTACTTTTGTTAGGTTAATTTCTGCTGGATTAGCAGAGTGTTGGGGTAGGGAGTATGTAGAACTGCAACCAAAGGACAGGTCCTTTTGGGCACTCCATTACTGAACTGGTGAGACCCACTTGACATGGGTAGAATATCTTCCTATCCTGGGGCTGTCTAATTGAGAGCTGGAGATTAAATTCATGGTGTCAGGAAAGTGAAACAAAGGTGAGAGACTGTCTCAGCTGCTTAACTTGGCATCCCAGTAAGTCTGTGTGCATTCCCATTAGATTAGGTAAGTTTCAATGCAAATTTCTCAGTAAACAGTGGATGCAATTGCTCGTACATCCTTCTGAATTTGGATATTATCCTGTATCACAGTGGCCAAAATCACATGCATCAGCTTCATAAGGTGTGCATGAACTAATGATTCAACTTTTGGGGCAATACTTACAATTCTAGTTTACTGAAATGTAAAATTAATATAAAGAAAAGTTATGAAATATGTATTTTTTAATTTAGTTTTTGACTATGGTAATAAAACTTTAAAGTAAGTGAGAAGTAAGGGTGTTTTTCCCAAACTGAGTTTTACAATTTAAGTTTATATTTGAAAACCTTTAAAAGCTTATACTTCGAAGGTTTTTGTAGTCAGAAGTTGTTTTTTAAACATGAAATACGTTTCTTGGAAGGTTTTAGTAGATTAATGGCTAAATTAATGGCTAACAGAGCAGTTCTTTTAGGATAAAGAGCTACTGCAAATGAACTCTATGTTTTTAAGTATAATTTTATGGACATAATAAATTGGGGGAAGTGACAATTAAAAACTTGTAGCTCTTCTATAGGAATAATTTTATTAAGCTCCTGCTCAAAGAAAGAGACATGGGTGCTTCCAAGCCTTGATATTTGAAAGTATAGTCTTAAAATTTGTAGGGCAGTTGATACGATAATTTGGTGAGTTTGTGGCTGGAGATGGTAAGAGATGTATCTTGACTGCACGTAGTTTGTTGTTTTTTTCTGTGTTGCTTTTTTTTAATTTTACCAGTTTGACATTAATATATCTTTAAAAATTTTGGTATGATAATGTTATCAAATATTAAAATCTGTTAAAATATTTAAATCTTTGTTTTAATGGTTTTGATCTAAGAATTAATGGGCAGTGAAAAGCCAGTTTACAGTGGAAGAGAAATTAAAATGAATGAAGATTTTATCAACTATGAATGCACACTGGCTGCTATAGTCCAACTTTTCACTATTATTTGTGTAGTGTATACACCATTAATCCAGTGTGGTTTTCATGGTGTATACATGACAACAAGTAGTGGTTCTTGCACAGAACTTGTGTCCAGTGTTGGTGAAAGAAGTGCTTGGTTTATGCTGTTGTGAGGGAGGTAGTCTTGTGGGGCATATGTTTTGACCAACATGTTTTGGCACAGGTTTTTCTGAATTCATTGCTCATACAGAGAGGTAAGATGGGTGGAGAGAAAGTTTGAAAACGCCAAGAAACATTCATTTTGGTAATGCACCATTATTAGGAATGAATTGCAGGACAATGGACCTGAGTGTGTTATTTTTTAATTTTAGTTTTGTAGGAGAAGAGATACTGGGCTGTGAGTAGGAAGCCATTTAATTGTAGGAGAAGTGGTAACAGGTGCCATGATAATTGTTAATGAGAAAGCAGGCTAAGGCAGTAAACAAGGCATAATGTTTAAAGAACATTTTAAGGTGTAAATTTTTTGAAGTACATACCTTTGTTATGCTAATGATCCTAATTTAGAGAGGTGCAACAGTTTGATTTCTGTACCTCTTAGATGAAAAACTTAATGTTGCTAAAGTAGTCTCAATAGATTCTACTTCATAAATGACTGAACTAATTGCTAAAAAATTTTCATGTTATTTGATAAATGTATTGTTGCACCAAGAATGAGTAGACTTAATACCTTTTGTGGTTCTAGACTTTACAGACAGCATGGTAAATACTAAACCCCATCTTAAAGAAGTCTTGGCAGTACTTGAAAAGGATCCATATTCTCGTAATACACCCGCCTTTATCAGGATCTTTACTCTTGGCCATAGACCTGATTTTTTTCCCTTTCTTGTGACCATTCATTGGCAGTTCAAATTACTACTGGTTTACATGGTTTGTAGCATTGCAACACACATATTCCAAGAGCCTCAGCCTATTTTGCAGTTGATCTAAAGCTTCATAATTTAGTAGACTGTAGCATTATTCTAGCCTTCAGAGATAGGGATCAGTACCCCGTGTGAAGAATGTTGTGAGAAAGCTGCTGTAGTAAGATTTACTTAGGACACTAAAGAGAGAATTCGTGCTGTGCCTTGAATGGTTTTATTTGTGTTTTGCCATTCTGTGAATGGATTTGATAGTGTGTGAACTGTAAGGACAGTCAGTGCTGAGCCAAGGGCAGAATCAGGACCTGCAATGTTGTTTTTGATTAAAAAACTTCTCGCATTTATGAAACCACGATTCAAATAAAATACGGTATATGATCATTATAAATACTGATGAATTTGTAGCTAATTCTAGTGGGGTATGGGAGTTTTTGCCTGTCCTTCCAGCCTGTTTCCCACTAATCTATCTTGATTCACTAATCAAGGATCATTATTTATAATTAATCCTTTAACTGTAAAATTAAACCATTAACTACAAAAGTAAAACACAAGTGTCTTTTAGCGAACAAGAAATACTTAATGGTTCAAGTTCATGTTTTTATTCCAGAAAAAAAATGCCTATCTGCTTGGAATAGAAAAAGGAGTTTTCTAAAAAACCACAAAATGTAGAAATTTTGGTCATTTCAGGTGACCTTATGACATTCTTTGTGGAAGTAGTGAGTGCCTTTGGTAATGATTGAAAGGGAAAATAAACTTTAGATTGACATAGTGTTTAAATTTCTTTCCCTGTTCGTTTGATATTCTTGGGAGCAGTACCTGTAGATTATTGAGGACTGAGTTACAGCCTTAAAATTTTATTTACTGCAACAGTGAAAGTGTTTGTATGATAAAAGACACATCCCTCTTAACAAGTTTTTAATAATATCCAAATTTTATTGGCTTTTGTTTCCCAGAGTTTTCTGTCCTAAAAGTAATTAACCCTTCAGTTTTAGGATTTATTCAGCAAAACCTTCGTAGTTTGCATAATAGCAGAAGCTGCTGTCTTTAAAGAAGCAGTCAGTCTGAAGTTGACAATTGCTACAGTTCTATTTATTTGTCACCACACAGAATCCATAATGTAGATGTGTAGGAGCAATAATGGGATAATCTAATTTTGGGATTTACCATAGGATTAGTACTGAAGGTAACACAGTCGTGGTCTGCAGATCTTAGACATGGATGATGCCTATTCTTGTAGTTAACTAAGACATGAGTATTTAAGTATTGCCACTGTGGACCCTGATTTAATTGATTTAGTGAATCTTAACATCTTACATGAATAGAATTTTTCCCCTTATTTTTTTATTAATCATCAAAGCAACAAGTACAGGTTTGGGATTTATTTTTTCGCCACAGCTTTAAGATTAAAGAGGTACTATTTTCAAGACATTGAAATACTCAATTCATGAACTGTCACCAGATTTTTTTAATTTCACGTCCCATCAGAAATCCTCACTGTGGTATAAGTTGAAAATCTGTTTTAGTTCTAAAACTGTTAGTGCCACAGGGGGTGGAAGATGTGCTTGAGAAAAGGCATATCTGAAAATAAGCCTTTCCAGGATGCAAAAAATACTGGGCTACAAAGACGAGGAAGTTCAGTTGAAACTATCATGTAAATTGGTAGCCATCCTTAAGGAGGGAGGAGGTTGAATCAACAGGGAGTTTAGGTTTAGGTTTAACTCCTCCCCTAATTTAAACAAATGGATAAACAAAATACATACTTTAAAGGAAATCTTCTTTTACAGAGGAAATTTCAGATTACTACTTACACGGTTACCACCCCTTGGGAATCAGCTTTGCGTATGTATGTCCAGTCTTTAGTTATTGCCTGTTCTTCTTTCTGTCTTTATATGTCTTCCCTTATTATGGTTAAAACTGTCTTTTATGGGAATTTGAGCCTGTGAACTCTGTTGTTTCTCAGATAAGTTTTCATCAGTTAAATATCGTGTACTAAGAACTCAGTATTAGATCATGTTAGAAACTTACCTTTGTGATTATTGGCATGTGTCTGTAAAGGTTAGACAAAACTGTTACAATTCACTCTGGCCAGACGTTATTTGATTAAACTGTCTCTCAGGAAAAATGTGTTAACACAAACATCCGATGTATATTTTGTTAGTGCTGACATACCCTATTGACTGAACTTCATTTCTTTACACTGACAGCTTGGTGCGTATTTTACACATGGAGAGAGAGCATTTGCTTTAGAGGACAGTGCTGACTACAAAAGGAAAAAGAGTTTGGACATTCTAACAACTTGATTAAACTCTCATTTTAAGTTGATACTGTCTTCCTCAAAGAGCTAAGATGAAACCTATTAGCTAGATAAAAAGATAAAACTGCTTGCTCTACTGCAAGATTTAATTTTATGGGTTTTATTAATTTTAATGGGTTAAGAGTGTGCCCTTTGAATGTGAGCTGATTTTATTCTTCACACTATGCTGCTGCTGCTGCATCTGTGTGAATCCTCACTCTGCCAAGAAACCCATAGCATTTTTGCTAGTTAAATGTTGATGACAGTGAGGCAAAATGATTCCCCTCCTATTGCACGTACTATTGTATAGTGCTTGGAGCAGTTACACCAAGGGCATACACATCTGTTCTCACTAACATTCTCAATTCAGAAAAAAAATTGCAACTGCAACTTAGATTTTATGTCATCTTTCCTGGTGTTCCCTTTTCTGGGAAATTCAGGAAAAGAGCTCTACAACTGCTCCATGGACGATAGTATTTTAACGTAACCATAACAGCCTGGTTGTGGTGTCCAGTTCTTTCTAGGTTTCAGGTTTCTGCCTTGCAGCATTCAGTGCTCCATTTATACCGAATGTGTGCTGCAAAACTAACTGTTTTGTAATAAAGTCCAATGTAGCTACACATTTCAGGCATAATTTTTATTTTCTGAGGCTGATGTGAGGCTAATTCAATGGCTTGCTAGTGAGGGCATTATGGGTTGGACTTCAGATGTACAGATGGATTCTCCTCTAAACTTCCAACTCCAGTTGCAACTGTGTGTGGGAATTTGTAGGATGTTACTCTGAAGACTCAGCCACAGCATTTTACTAATGTAAGCTGAAAAATTTGGGGGTTGTTACCTTGAAATTAGAATGTGATGGGGCATCGTGGTATGAGTGCACAAGAGTTAGTGGTGTTTATTGATCAAAAATATAGTGACAAACTTGAAAGTAATAATTTTTAAAGGTGATCTGCATATTAAAAAGTAGATTGTAGTTGACAACAAACTGTAGGATGGGAGTAAAGCCATATGCGTTTGAGCAGGACATTGAGTCCTTAAAATTATTCAGTAGGCTTATAGAACAGATGTTTGTTGTTATCAGAAAAGTCTTAAGGACTTCAAAATGATACCTCTGGGACAGGGAAATTGCTTAAAAGTGGCATCGTTTATATGGCAGCCTGTTACCAGTCTCAAATACTGTTAATTTTGTAAAATCATATAAAGTACTATGAAAATACCTGAGTTATCATTGTCTCATAGACTGCCCTGGAAAGAAAGAATTTCATTATAAAGCCGGGAAATGTAAATATTGTTTGTGGATTGCTTGGGGTTTTTTCCTAAACAGATGAGTTTTGTTATTCTGCATGCACAAGTAATAATGCTGGAATGTAGACACTTGCTATTTTCATGAACTCCTTTTCTGTTTGTCAAAGGTAGTATCAAATCCTAAGAATACGTTTTTCTGTTTGGAATCACTCATTGCTGTATGAATAGTGACATCAGGATCCTGAGTCCACTTAAAGGTGCAGATTGTGACAGAGACACGGCTTTGGTATTGTTAGACTTCTTGTGCTGTATGTAGTCAAGAAGATAAAGTTGGTGTAGTCATAGACCCCTTTCTTCAGTATTTTCCTGGTTCCTCGAGGAACGCTTTATGGTTATTTTGCTGTTTGGGAATTTTCTACCGTGGAATCCACAGTGGATGGTAACGATTATGTTGATGTGCTGATAAAACAAATGGCTGCGTTTTCTTGTATGTTTTATGGAATTTTACTGTTAAAAATGTTTCTTTGTATTGTTACCCCTTGCAATGTAGTAGTAGCTATCAACAGTTTGATGGCCTGCTGTTGAGGACACCAACTACTTCTGTAATTATTAGATGGGAATGTCTTTAGGATCCTGGGCAAAACTGACCTTTCTGTAACTTTAAAATTAGTAGGTGGTTTGGGTACTTGGGACAGGGCATGCCTGGACTTCTGAAATTCCCTTAAAGCTTTGGAGTGATTGGCATTTCAGGATCGTTACTCTGTTATCATTTGCAATTTCTCGCGCAGACTGCAAATACTACCTTAGATTGCCATCTACCCTCCACTACTTCTTTAAATAAAGTCAAACAAACCACCTCTGTAAGAAACTGCTTTATGATGATTGCCTTTTCTCAGGGTAGCTTTGTCTTACTAGAATACAACTGGAATCCTCTGTGGCTAAGAGTAATTAAATGCACACAGGTTTTTTCTTTCTGGTTAATCATTTGCTGTCAGAGGACAAAGGTGCCATTGGAAGATTGTACTTTCAGCATTTCAAGCTACAACGCTTGTGAAGTAGTTTTCCAAGAGAAACTAGTCTGTTATCAAATAATGCTTTTATCATATTTGTGAGAGTTGTAGGAAAGGCAGCTTTGCATAGGGAGACTATGGGTGTGAAGGCTGACAATTCCTCTATAGGCACTGAATACTCTATTAGTTTTGAGGAATGTTCAAGGAGATGCTTAAGATAATTGATGATCCTATTCCAATCCACTCCTGTAAATCTGCTGAAACCCACCAGTTTTTTATATTTTGAATTTACATGTGCTGTCTTGGATGCAATTAGTCACATCCAGCTGCTTTTCTTGAGTTGTCTTTCAAAAGAATCAGGATGAGGTTTAACTGGTGTATATTGCAGAGAAAAAGTGACACATTTCCTTTAATGTGAACAACGTTGTCCATATCCCTTAACCAGCAAGCATGAGCAGGTAGATATTTTACTCCTGTGTTTATACAAGATACAATTCACTTGTCTTGAAATTACTTAAGACTTATGACAAACAGGAATGTAGTAAGTAGAAGCATAGTTTTGAAGGGTAGCTTTCCAGCATATTAAACATTTTGACTTTTCTTTTTTCTCCTGGCAGATGGTAAATGTAGCATGTAGGTCTACCTGGCTATCTTTACAGCTGAATTTGTGGTTTAAAAAATTACAACAAAGCTTAGTCTCTGTATACTAACAAACAAAACACACCTCCCCCAACAATATACTAGGTTAAACAAACATGTTTCTGTCTGACAAAGACTGATGCCGGTTGGGGATCTGTTCTTCTACATTTTTTCTTTTACTTTTTTCATGCCAGAGAAATATAAGTACATCTGCAATTTGCTGTGGCCCTGTTCCATTACAGCAAGTATTTCTTGCTTCATTGGGCCACCCACTGAATAGATTTTGTAGCCCTCTTTGTTAGCCTAAAAAAAAGGCTTTAAAAGAGATTAAAAAGTTAAGTGCATTTTTACTTTTTCCTGTTGACTGTTTCTTTTTCCCTGAAATAATAAGATTTTATTAGCATGATAAATCAATTAGCATTCATAAAATACTAGAAATCATATAATTTAAACAGATGAAACTGCGAGACTTTTGGAGAAAGTTGCATTCCTCCTTAAAGACAGTGTTATGCTTTAATACTGTACTTACGTAGATGAGGTGTGCACAGGTCAAAATGGCCACTTCATAGATTTGTTGTGGCTTTTTGCATATTAATCTTGAAAGTGCACGGGGTCACACTGTTGAACTGATTGGAATCCCTTGAGCATAGAGTGATATTCTCTCTGTATGATTAGAGAGGGGGAAGAATCAAAATACTGTGTGCAGCTGTTCAAGTCCATTTCATGTGAACTGGCAAACACTGTGCTAAGTCCGCACTCACAGTAGTAAACAAATGCTACTTAAGAAACTGGTATTAAACCAAGAGCTTCATGTTTAATACTCTCTTTTTTTTTCATTTTGGACCTATAGGGTTTGTTAAAAGTTACACAACGCCAATTACTTGCATGCACTTATTCCAGGAGTCCACACATCTTAGGCAAAACTTCATTGGCTGTGAGTCAAACGCTTCAGTTTGTGACTGAAAGCCGCAATCAGTAAACAATCCTCACTGAACTACACAGCGATCAAAAAAGGAAAAAATCTGTGAGTGCACCTTTTCCAAAGTATGGTAGTGTGAACTTCTATGGACATGGGTGTGGATCTTCAAAGGTATTTAGTATCTCAGTACAGCTTTTGATATGGATCTAAACAGACAAACTTTTAAACTGTATTTTATTGCTGTGGAATTGACAGCTTGAAGTGCGGGTAAAGTATAATTTGTAACAACAGGAGGTACACAGGACAAAGTGATAGGAGTACGTGGTTGTTGCAGTACTCCGTATGTACTCTGAATCTACTGTATTGCTAAACTAGACTGTGTAAGGCTTCTACTTCAATTTGAGGATGTTCTAATGAAGAACTATTAAGTTTTATTGCACATTTAAGGGTGTGCCTACATAAAATGTGTTTTCTTGTCCTTGGGCTTGTCTCCACTAGGAAAATTTCTGGTGGAGAATGCAGCAGAGTCCCCTAGTGGAAATATGCTGATGGAAGGAATTCTTATTAGCACTGCTGTTCGACCTCTCTGAATAACAAAAGCTGATAGGAGCACTCTGCTGTTGGCAAAGCTGGATGTTGCATGAGAGTTTTGTGCTGTCACAGCTGGCTAGGTGCCTTTTTTGTCCATGCTTCTGGCTGGAAAGAACTTGGCTGGCACAACTTTAGCAGAGACCTACCCTTAGATACCATGTCCTGACTGTGAGAATGAATGATCTTGCTTGCAGGTCTTGCTCATTATCTAACGAGGTGATGAACAAATTTAATTCCTTACAGGCAGGAATAGATGAGTGCAGTCTACAAAATGCCTGACTTTTTATTTCTATATTATAAATATTATGTATAAAGACAGTAATGAAAATGTATTCCTAAAAAGCCTTGAGAGTTGTAGTGGAGGAGCAGGATTTGTCAAACATTTGACAAAGCACTGAATTTAGCAGCTGGAGGTGATTTTTGCTGGACACTATTTTGTGATTTCTTTGCTGGGGAAGACCGCTTCTAAATTGTTGTAGATCTATGGAAACTTGAGAGGGGAAGAGATTCTGTACTGTCAGATTGTGGCTGGTGCCCTTCACCTTCTTTACATGGAGCTGTGAAGCTGTTGTGTTGAAGGAAGTTTCTGTAGGCAGCAGGTGTTTGCTTGATCCTTATCTTAACAATGTAGGCCTAGTCAGGTGTGTATGGTGTTAATGACGGAATTCCTGTGTGTAATTTCTATGCATAGCTCTGTGTAAGACATACTTTGCTTTTCTTGGTGTAGCTCCTCTTTGCATGCAACTCTGAAGCTTTACCCTAGGAGTTATCAGCACAGGGACTTGTGGTGGGAAGTGTGGAGAGTGTGTTCTGACTGGTGCCTTTCCCCAGGGGCCGGCAGGGAATGCTGTGGTGTTACTGAAGCAGGTGTTCTTCAGGGGGGAGGGGACGGAACCCTAAAAAGTGGTGGTAGGGGTTTGGGGTTTTTTTAATTAAGAGAGCAGTGAAACTTTTTTCACCCCACAAGTCTTCTCAGTAGATTTGATGACGGATGGATGGGGTCTCTGGCTAACTGGAATCAGCCCTGTTACTCTTACAGAGACGAGGTGGAGTGTAGGCACGGAAGACTGAGGTTTTCTGCAAGTTGTTACTAACATATGTGGCCCAGGGAGTTGTTAAGAGAAATCTTGTTAATGCGTCAGTGGCCGCCTCGGTGAGGACTGCCGGCTTATCCTGGTACGCGGTGTGCCCTGGTCAGGAAGGATCACCGGGGCACGGAGGTGCAGGTGGCCGAGGGCTGCGGAGATGGAGGGGAAGGCGTTCGGGGCAGTGCGGAGGCGGCCGTGCTGCGCTGCGTCTTTGCCCGCGGGTGCCTCGGGAGCCTCTGAGGCCGTGCGAGGAGCCGGGGTGGGAAGGCGCTGCCTGCGCCGTGGGGCGTCCGG
>VZRJ01007392.1:15040-42639 GCA_013397565.1 Ptilonorhynchus violaceus | reverse complement strand
CGTGGCCGCATCTGCCTGCGGGTGCCCCCGGCGGGCGGGGGAAGGGCTGGCGGCAGTGCCATCCCGGACCGAGCCGGCTCGCCGGGCAGCCCTGCGGCCACGGCCGGGTGAGGAGGCGCGAGGCCGCGGGAATGCCGTTCCCTGCCGCTGGCCCCTGCAGGTGCAGCGCTTCCACTGGCCGCTCCTCCGCACCGTCAGACCTTGCAGCCCCCGGGCCCAGCCGCTGCCGGGACAAGGGCTGTTTACCAGAGCTGTAGCATTTTCTCGGGGTTGCGTTCAGAGTCCTGAATGGTTTGGCCCCTTTCCGTTTTGTTAAATTTGTCTGAGAACAGGATACTCCTGTGATCCCAGGATTTATCTTGAAGTGTGGTAGAGCCCTGGAGAACAAGTAAGATTACAACTGATGCAAACCTCAAATGCGATGTCAAGCATTCAGTTCTTCACAGAAGTTGTACCAGCTGATTTTTTTTTTTTTACAACGTGGTGCTCAACGTCTCGAAGTAGTCCTTGGAACCATAAACAGTACGGTGGTAGAGCATTATAGGTTATGAATTGTGCAGTAGCTGTGCATGATCTTATGAAGAGTCACGCTTAATACTAGTTTTGTCTTGACATGGCAGTAGGATTCTACGGGCATAAATGTGTCGTAAAGGTGAATGCTCTGTCGTTTACCAGTGTATTAAGATATTCTTTTAAAAGGGGCCAAGTCACTTAATCTTCATCATGGTCTATTTTATTTAACGTGGAAAAACACGCAGGGTTTTTTGGACGGGGGTGACCCAAATCCCAGACACGCAAAAATACCCCACTCTGCTGCATAAGAGAAGAGGAGTAGGTCCTAAGCATTTGGACACTCGGGTCTACAATGGAGCAATAGCTTCACTTTACCAGTAGAACACATCTCCGATTTCTGCAGGGCTCACTGCTGCAGATTTCAGTGAGTTGTTTTTTACTTTTGATTGTCGGTGAATAGAGAACGTTTAAATAGTTGGTCATTGTGTCAACACCTTCTTAAGTCACTGTAACTAGATTGTTTGTGAGCCAGCCCTTAAATAACAAATGACCTTTGCATTGCTCTTTTATGTCCTTAGCACAGTGGACTTCATTCCTTTTTTTTTCTTTTCCATATTTGCATTGCAGTGAGTGATACAGATACCTGTGCATGTCTAGTATTCCCATCATCATCATACTATCAGGATACCATATCTGTTTACTTACTTCTGTATGTAGATGATATCACGTGGATTTAAATGAGGAATTCTTTATCCTAAGGGATTATAATAATTATATGTTGCCTTTTCCCATGGCCGCTGGTTTCAGTGTTGACAAAACTGTTTGATAACTGCAGGAAGTAAGATGGACCAAAATTGTTACTGCTTAGTGTTATCTTAATTGCCAGTTGTAAGAGCAACTCCTAAATGACTTTACAAAGATATATTTTGGCTTCGTAGCTAATATTTCTGACAATATTGGGCTGATAGCATACAGCTCACAGTGAAACAAGTGTTTTGAGATGGTTGCTCTCATCTTTGTTATTGATATGCCTTTATGCAGTGAGTTACGCATCATCCTTAAATTGTATCCAGCTGAGAATCTTTTGAACAAACAGAGCCAGGCTTAGGGAAATACTGAAAAACCCAAGGAATTGTTCTTCAGTTTCTGAATAAATGTCTCCCATAAAACAAGCAGTAAACTGAAAATGCTTTCTTTTCCATCAAGTTTTGCATATAGAAAGATTACTGGGTATTATCTGTAGAGGCAATCCAACTGTTTTTAATTAAAATGTGGCTTAAGCACTAACTTCCTCTGCTGTTTACTGGGTCTTTCAAATGCTGAGGTAAAACAAACGTGTAAATGCCAGTAAACTTTAATGAGGTTTGTTGTATGTGTACTCTTGACTGAGTTCCATGCTTGGAATTGTGAATTCTTCATTAAAATGTTGCTCTGGTTGCCTGATAGTATTAAAGGGTAAGCTATTGCAGGTGCTACAGTTAAGTGTTGGCCTTGTAAATGAGACATTGATAGCACTTCAGATTAAAGGGGGAGGGGGGAGGGCTGTATTGCGGGGCAAAAGAGTACCATTTTGAAAATTTCAGTTCATTTTTTTTCCTCTCATAAGTTGTTTTCATTAATTTTGTTAGTCTTATGTTCAAATGGGGGACATTGTTACCAAATGGATATGTTGTCACTGGTTTTTTTTGTAAAGCTAAAGTACAGCCCTGTCAGATGTAATTACCAAGTTTGGTATTTTGTAACAGTTGTTGAGAACCTTGAATAATCTACTGTACATGCTGTTTGGGTAGAAAGTGAAGCTAGAAGATATTAAGCCAACAGTGAAGATAGGCATCAACTAGCCTAGTTATCGACTTACACTTTAGATTTGAACTTGTTTTCTAGGAGAATTTTTTTTCTCTAAACAGATAACAAATTTTTAATGAAATATTTTAAATAAAGTGGCAAGGACTCAGATGCCTTCATAAAAACAGTAAGATGAGATTTGGTTTAGAAGAATGAAAATAAGTTGTGGTGGTGGTAGTTCTGATGTGTTCTAGTTTACTAAATGGCAGTTCTCATGTTACTCAGTTACCAAAGTCTAGAAAATTTGCTTTCATCCACATAAACTACTTTGCTTCATTTGGGCAAGTGACAGTTCTTCCTGAAATGATTATATAATATAACAGACCTACACCTTATATTGTTTACTCAAGCAGTACAGTCTATTTTAGCTTTGGGGTCCTGTAAATAGTTGATAGCATAAATATAATAGAAATAGAATTAGGCATTTTAAAAGAAATGGGTGATACATGTTATTCTTTGATTAGAGATGTTTCTGCCCATTGTGATACTGCAGTTGTGTATCACAGTCTTGGAAAGTTGTCTTTTTTTAAACTGCAGAATCCTACTCCTTTGATTTGCTTTTTCCGCCATTTTTGTTGTGAGAAGTGTTACCAAGTATTGTGATACAAGTGTAGTTTAGTTAATGACACTTGATGTAGTCATCTGCAAGAAGAGCTACCTGATTTTTTCTTGTCCCATCCCTCTCTGAGAGAGCCTGTTCTCCCACTTCATCTTTTAGGATGTCTTTTTTAGCTGTATTTTTCAGTATGTCTTCTGTCTGAGCACTCTGACATGCTGTCTTCTGTAAAACATTTTCTGGCATGTCAGAAGGATATTTTACATAAATTTTTGTTGAGATACAAATTTGTACTTTTTTCTTCCCACAGTGTTGGCACAGTAACATTGCTTGTGAGCAAATGTAAACTGATGCTCACCGGGTAGACAAATGCTTCTGAAGCTAAAACCAGTTAAAGGAGAACTAGCTAGCTGGGAAGACTTGAAACTTGGTAATAGCACTCAATTTAGTAAGTGTTTTAATAGCTGTCTTTTTGGCAATGTTAGGTTAGTTTGTTAGCTGTCATGATAGACAGACAGCATGTGCTGTTCCAGCCAAAGCCAGAAGTGTTACTATTTTTTGCTTGATATTTCTTAGGTGATGATTTTACTGGAGTCCCAAGTAGCTCATGTTGGAAAAACATCTGTGAAGTGTGTATTTTCAAATGTTGGAGGCTTTTGAGGAGTAGATAGTGCAGTTTTTATTGGAAGTGGAAGGGTTACTTAGGAGAGAGGTTGAGTGGCTCCTTTCCTCTGCTGTTATGGTTTTGCAGTTTTGGTCCCTAATGCTAGTTGTATTTCCTTTCCCTCCACTCTAGTCCCTCAGCAGAAGGCGCTAGTACTGGAAAAGTACAAAGATGGCTTTCTGCTATCTTTTTTGCCTTGTTGCTAAGAGATGCCCTCTGCTAAGTACCTCTTAGTTGTGATGCAGCATCTAAACTGTTCCCTATGGGAAAATTTTGTATACTTTTAAGCATTTAGGACTAGTGAATTCAGTATCCTCTTACAATGCAAATTTGTCAACTAAGTTTGAATTTCTTTACAAAAGTCCTTTATGTACTGAACCTAATGGCACAGAAGCAGCTATCTAGTTGGAGAAGCTTTGCTGACATGCTTTGAATCTTATTGCATGCATTAGAATAATAATATATTAAATACTGGCTTGGACTTTCTAATTTCAGTAGTGTTGTAGAATTGATACATTTTTGATGACTATCTGAATATTGTTCCTGTATTCATGATAATCAGTGGAAATTTTTATCAGGTAGATGAGGGAAACTTAGTCATCAATTTCTGTGCAACTGAAGCTTTTATTTAGAAAGAGAAAAGTTTAGACAGAGGGTTTCCTTCAGGGTCACTCTGTTACAGTGCAGGTGTTCAGCCTCTGACTTTGGATGCCCCCAAACTGCTGCTTGGGAAGGAAACACTTGGCCAAGCATGGGGAGCACCCAGGGCTTGCAGCTGGGGAAAGGGCTCGTGGTGCAAAATTCATGCTGATTGCCACTGATTATCCAAGGGACAGAGTGCACAATAAAGACGCTTTCCTGATTTTCCTGTGCTCTTAGGTAGGCTTTTATTGTTCACAGGCTGGGGTGAAGCAGTGTTGGAATGTCAGCTTTATCAGGCATCTACTGTTCCAAAAGATAAAGCCCTCTAAATAGCATCCCAGGCTATAGTTAATAGGTTGTGGTGGGAATCCCATCAGCCAGCCAGCAGGTGGGCAGCAGTCTGGTTCAGCAAGAACTTTCAGTCCCCCAAAATTCTACATTTGTGCATCTTCCAGATTTCATCCACTTTCAGCTTCTGGTTGATATGTTTAATCTGCTGGCTAGTAGATTTTTCAAGTTTTTAATCCCTGCATTTGAATAAACTGTGGTATGCTGGAAGGCTTTTATCGCCATGTGAGCCTGTACAGAATCTGTGTGTATCCAGTGTTTCCTTTAGTCAGAAGCAACTCTGGCGTTATTTTCCCTGTTTTTCACTAAACAAACCTTGAGTTGTTTCTTAGATGTTTTCAGTAACAGCATGGGTGCCATGAAGTTTCATAGAGAATTATTCCCAAATCCTCTTTAGTTCTGTGGCACTGGAGATAGGTGACCCTGCTTAGGCTAAAGATAGATCTCCTGGTTGCTGGCTGCCTTGCTGGAGTGGTTCAGCTTGGAGCAGATGGCCATAAATGGAAAGAGCAACTGGAGAGAGCCAGCTACCTTGGCCAGTGTGGATGATGGGCAACAGGTGTTTCTGCAGTCACTGCTTTTCAAAACCTTTACAAGGGTGAGGAATATGGAGTAGGCTATGAATAGAATTGTAGTTTTACTTGGTACGTTATGGTTTTTTCAGTGTTGCTGCTGTGTTCAGGGTGCTGTGATCTGCACTGTATCAAACTTAACTGTGCTCTCTTGAAGTTACATTATTTTTGATTAATTACTTCGTTTTCTTAAACTTTCAGAACTTGAAAAAAAGAGCTATTTTTACCTTCTTCCCTTAGTTTTTGCATAAAACCACACCCTTTATACTGTTTGTTGTACTTTGTGGTTTTTTTAACAACCAAGCTGCTAAAATGAGCTCACAATTATTTTTAATGTCAGAAATCAAAACAAGATATATGTTTTGCAAACTAATCTTGTATTTGCATATAGATATACGAAGACATATGTATATATATATTTATCCAATAGACTGAAAATTTGGAGAGAGGTGACCTTTAGGTTTTAGTGGGATAATAGTTGGAGATGGTACTACTTCTCTGTTCTGCTGTGTTAATTTGTAACCATCCTCATCACAGTGTGGTTTTTTCTGGTTAATTTGAAGGCAGAAGACAAATCTCAGTCTCTTTCTGTAAGGTCTTGAACACCTCATGGAAATCAGGAGCTTGCTTGTGAACCAGAAATCTAATCTAGGAAGTGACAATGTCAGTTCTGCTTGTCTTGTGTCTTCCGTAGATATTTCTGTTGATGGGAAGGTATAAAAAGTGTGAAGACATCTGATAATCTTGTGGTTTTCACGTTAAAGATTGAGAAGTACAGTTGTACAGGGATACATGTGGACTTTTATAAGTAACCTGTTCTCATAAATTTTTTTGTATCCTTCTGCAGTGGAAGCATCAGTTCATGGCAGTAATGTGCACTGCACAGATAAGACGATCGAAGCTGCAGAGGCCTTGCTTCATATGGAGTCTCCTACCTGCCTGAGAGATGCCAGGAGTCCTGGTATGTCAGCCACAGTCTCTGCTCTGGGAGCCATTTCTCCTACTAATCAGTAAAACAAGCAAAATGGGAAACCTGTTTCTGTGGAAAGCTGTATGCTGTTTAAAACATTTGCCTGCTTATTTAAAAACTACTGATTTGTTTGAGTTTTCTAAGATTTCTCCACCCTGCAATCCTCTAAGTATACTTAGAGATTAAATCATTTATCTGAGAGAGGTTGTTGGGAAGAGATACCTGAGTAACTACATATTTTAAACTATTTTTCCCCCTAAACATCATGGAATACTTTTTCACTGTGCAGGTGACAGAGCTCTGGCACAGATTGACAAGAGAGGCCATGGAGACTCCATCCCTGGAGATACTAAAAAGTACAGGATCCTGGGCAACCAGTTCTAGGTGGCCCAGCTTGAGCAAGGAGTTGGACCAGGTGCCCTTCTAACCCCAGCCATTCTGGGTTTTGTGAATCTGACATCTTAAATTGCTGAAATAAAGAGTTATTTTGAGGGAGAAGTATTTCTAATCTTTCTATTGTAGAAAGAATATCTGAATACAATGTGTTGCAAAGTCTCTGTGTGTCCAGTCTAAAAAACCAAAACTTAATGTTGATGATTACTTTAGCTGATGTCCCTTCTGAAGTTATTTAATGTTAGATGAAATAATGGTCAAACTGAAATGCAAAAGCTGCAAGATAGGAAATGGAGATCAGAATAATGATCAAATTTGAAACTCTAATTTGTTTAATTTAAGTTGAGTTCTAAAGAATATTGGTGTGATACTTGTTTTTGCCTAAAACTACTCACAAATGTGCATGTTTTGAGGAGTTGGATTGATTTTCAAGGTGACAGGATTTCAGAGCAGAAACTTGCTACACCGTTGCATATGCTTTGTTTAAAATAATTTTATGTGAGATACATTAAAATAATCAAATAGAAACTTCATCAGATACTCTTTTTTATTTCTCTCGTAGTGGAAGTTTTTGTCCCTCCTTGTGTGTCCACCCCAGAATTTATCCATGCAGCCATGAGACCTGATGTGATCACAGAAACTGTGGTGGAAGTGTCAACAGAGGAATCTGAACAAATGGATGTATCTCCTGTTCCAACTTCCCCTGATATCCATGAACCAGTGAAAAAGAAAAAAGGTACATATGGCTCTTCATAGGAGCAGCCTCCAAATTTATTTTTGGACTGTGCAGTTGATACAGGTGGGGATAGATTGGATGGTCTGATCAGGAGTCTGAAATGTGAGTTCTTAGAAAATGGGTCTGCAACAAGAAAAAAGAGGGAGCAAGGGAATGGGCTTTGCCAAGCCATAAAGGAAGATGGTTTCTGTGTTGTGTATTTTAACACGAAGTGCAGGAAGGATAGAGGATTCAAAGAGGACTTTCATGGTGGATAACCACTGGTGTCTGAAATATGGATACATTTGGAGAGCGGATAGACTTGCAGTTCATGCAATGAAGCAACAGGGTAAATACTAACTTAAGTAAACATAAATCAGTTTACAAAATCATTATAATATCTTCTTTGTGAAATTTGTATCTTTCCTGTCTAATTGGCCTGTCGTGGAGGAGAAACAATTCAGAACAGTGTTTGATTTCTAAGCATTTCACTATCAAATGAGAGGTTGGCACCTGGTAAGGTTGCTCCCTCTCTGGTCTAGCAGTTTTATTAGAGGCATCAATACAGTTCACATAACTTTAGGAATATTGTTTTAATAGAGTTTTCAGACGTGCTGAGATGGAATATTTACTTGTAATTTAGAGGGAAATAAATGCAATGTAGTAATAAAATGATATAAATCCAAGATCTGTGAGTCTTAGATTTAATAAAAATGCACATTATCTTGTCTGAAATTGAGTTAAATCTACCTGTGAAGTAAGCAACCAAATGATAATTAAACTGGATCTGCAGTAGTAATCTAAGAATTTAAGTTTATCCATGCCTGTAGCAAGGAAACAGCAGCAAAAGAATACATGAACTGCTTCTTTCAGCAAAGGCAAACTAAAATTTTGCTCTGCATATGATTAATACTTCTTTTTCCCCATGTTTCATGTGCAGCTGGCCGTAAACCCAAGACTCAGCAATCAACTTTATCTGATGGGTCTCCAGATCTAGGTATAAAGAAGAAACCTAGAGAAGGCAAAGGTATATTTTTCCGTTTATTGAGTCTTTAAAAATACACAGTGTATGTGCATGGTATTTGTCACAGGAAATGTACAGAACTTTAAAAATTTGATGGATGAGATAGTACTAACTTCATTAGAGTTTTATGCAATGTCTTCAAATTTGTTTGCACAAGATCTAGCATGAGGATGTGCTCTAGGAGTCTCCTCTAGTACTCTCTGCAGTTAATAGGCTTTCTCATTTTTTATTTGCTTTGCTTTGTGGTTATTGATTTGTGATGTCTTTTGTGTTGTGTATCAGCTTAGTGCTACACACATAATTTATTAAGCTACTGCTGTAAGACTTGTTCTCAAGTAGCGGCAGCACATGAGCATTTAGAAAGGTGATGATTGGAAATGTGATTTCTTAGTTGATTGACAAACTTCAGTGGGACTATATTCCTTGACTAATAGGTTCAGTTTACTTTAAGGTGAAAAACAAATGGTGTGTTTCTGTACTGGTTGAGTGGAGGATTATGTGCAGGAGAGTCCTACTTTCCTAATGTTTCTCTTGGTAAATAGTGGTTCCTTTCTTGGACTCCAAGCCTCTGGTATTTATTCAGCAGGAAGACAGATGGGGACGTTTGCTCACAGATTACCTTTGAGGTGGCATGCAGTGTATCAGCTCTTCCCCTGTCTTCAGGTGAAATACGTGGATCTCTTCTCCACTTAGTGCACTGACAGTTGTTTGGAGATGTTGCTATGGCTGGGAGTAACAAAGTTTAGTGACTTGGGGTGGCAGCATGCTAGCTGAAAGAGTCTGCAGTGGTCAGCTCCACTACTGTTTTGAGATTTGTTTGAAAGCAAGGTCTCTGCTGTTTACATAATTCCTTATCTAGCTACAGTTTCTGAGTCATCATGTTTATCAGTAGGGCAAGGAGGAATGGGACTGACTTCATGGAGATGTCAGCTCATGGAAACCAGTGCAAATGGTAAACTTCCCTGCCATGCCCACTGTTGCTTTGGATTTGGTGTAGCAGTGGACTTCAGTGAAGATGACAGACTTTGTATATGCTATATTTAAAAATACATCTTGTTTAATTCTTTGGTTTTTAGGCTTCTTTAGGCTTTCTTTGTATTTCAGGTTTTACTATTACAGCTTTCCATTACCTGAATAGTATTTGTCAATTGTCCCAGGTCCTAGTTTCCTGCACAAATAATTTGAAAAAGGAGGCCTGTATTTCTGTCTGTTCTAGTTTTTGTAGTGGTGATTTCAGCTCTAAGCTGCTTGCTTTATGAAGTGGGAGATGGTAGTGCTTTGTGGTTTTCAGGAGATTTTTTTTGCCTTTTTAAAAATTTATTTTATTTCTACAGATCTTCTTAATGATCTTATGATGTCTCCTATTCTCATGAAGTATCTCATTCCATACTTTATACTAAAACTGCAATAAAGTAATTTTTTTTTCTTGATGTCCTGCAAAATATTTTGTTACTGAATTTAATTTTTGCTACTTATTTTAAAAAACCACTTGCTATTTCATATACAGCATGTTTTTGGAAAACCAGGAATTACTCTACAGCTGAGTACTGTCAGAGTTAAGTCATGGAGGAGGAGAGATGATTGTACACATTTGGAAAGGGGATTCATTGTTGGCATTCCTTCCTTTGGGCTTAACTGGTACTTTCTGGTGCAAAGTGAGGCAGCTCTAAATCTGATTTAATTGTGCCCTACAGTTTATTTATTCTCTTGAACTTCCTGGAGCCCACTTATCTTATTTGCAAAATATCTGTTGCAGACCTAACAGCATTTGGTGGTTGACCCAGAAATTCTCTTTCTAAGGAGCTGAGGAATAAAATCCTGGGGATGAATTCCCTCAGATCTAGGCTGATTTAAAGATTCCTGAGTTCTCTTGTTGACTCTTCCCTCTTATAGGTCCTATTGAAATGTCTCTGAAATCTAGTTGGATTTTGGTAGCTCTTGAGTCAGTACTTGCTGTTGTTTGGAGGACATCGTAAAGTACTGTTTTTCTCTATGAGGTGCTTTTCCAGAAGATGGATTCTGTGGGTTTTTTTTACCCATTGAGGTTTTCAAAGATAGCTGACTTCTTGACATCTGCAACAGTGGTCTTAATCTGCCTTAATTTATTTTAATGTCTTTGCATGGCGTAACAAGTGCTTTGCTAGGCCACTAAATCTCAGGAATTAATGACCTTTTTTCATGCACACACAGAAATATAATTTGATCCATGTCCTTGGAAGTAAAGAATTGTTATTAATGTTCTGAGGTTATTGTTCTTGTGGATCTGTCTTAGTTCTCCCTTCTCAGAAACTTCAGGAGTCTTCTCCAGCTATATGAATTGGAATGTGATCTGCTTTTTTCCTTTGGATTCTCTTCCCTTTTTCTAGACGCACATGGTCTGGTCAGAGTGCAGACAGCCCCTGTATTATGTCCTATGGCATCCTGATAATCACTGTCACAAACCCCTTCTTGGGGCTTCTCCAGTGAAGATGAGACACCTCTTGAATACCTGACAAGTGCATTAAATTCTTTAGCCTGACTTCATTTCATATCCCCCTAATTACAGAAAGGTACATAGGATTTCTGCCCTATGAATACTCACTTTCAAGAAGTTGGACTGGCTTTGCACGTAGAAGGATGTTGGTCACTCTGCAACATGTATTTGGGAAGGGTCAGAACATGGGGCTGTCACCAGTTAGTGTGAGAGCCCCAGATCCTGGACAAGTTTAACCACAGTTGAGATGGTTTGTTGCTGCAGGTTGTATGCCTTTTAAAAATTATTTATTTATATCCTCCTGTCCTTCAGTGTCATAAAATATATTGGCATTTTCACGCCCCGTTTAATCAAATAGGGGAAGAAAATTCTGAGCTCTCGTCCTGCTGAACGTAGGTGTAGATGGTGACTTGGAACACCCTGCCACACTTGCTTTCAAGAACTGAGAATGAATATTGGATTGAACAGGCTCCTGTGCTGTATAGCAGATCACTTGAATTAGCTCCTTTCAGAACGTAAATATTTATGGAAGCTTCACTAAATGTAACAGAATGAATATGTGCATGTTACATCCTCTGTGTAACATTGCTTGTAATGCAGGTCATGCAGAGTTACCTAATTATGGAGAACTTTCTGTTATCTCTAAAAGTGGTTTTCTAACATTTAAATGCTTTCTGATTATAGGAAATACAACATACTTATGGGAGTTCCTTCTGGACCTTCTTCAGGACAAAAATACATGTCCTCGATATATTAAATGGACTCAGCGAGAAAAGGGAATTTTTAAACTTGTGGATTCAAAAGCTGTCTCCAAACTCTGGGGAAAACATAAAAACAAACCTGACATGAACTATGAGACTATGGGAAGAGCTCTGAGGTAAAAAATTCTTAGATCCTTAAGTTATCTACTGCAATTTTAAATCTGATTCTTAATTTTGCTTATAGAAATATAACCACTCTGAAATTTTAAAAGCTTTGCCCTCTTGCTGACTTAGCCTTCAGTTTTGCAGTCCCTATAACTTTTTATGTTGCCAGTAAATTTGCAATTTAATTCCTGAAATGTGTATTTGAAAAGTCAGATTTTTTTCAGGTTTATTCTTCAGATGCTTTGCCAGTGTGTTCTCTCAGCTTCTTTCCATACCCTCTCACATTGTAGATTTTACTGTGGTTACTTCAGATTTTCTTGTTAGCAAAGAATGAGGTTTTCTTTAAAATCTGTCACCGTGTTGCTTACTACTTAATTGTACTTTCCTTGCAGATACTACTATCAAAGAGGAATCTTGGCAAAAGTTGAGGGACAGAGGCTTGTATATCAGTTTAAGGAGATGCCAAAAAACATAATTGTCATAGATGATGACAAAAGTGAGTCCTGCAATGAAGATTTGTCAATGCCTACAGATGAAAATTCGCTGGAAAGAGTGTCTTTATCTGCAGAAAACCTTCTAAAAGCAGCAACCTCTGCACGTGGAGGAAAAAGTTCCTCTCAGTTAAGCTGTACCAGAACAGAAAAAGCAGTCACCAGAGTTGTGAATATTGCCTCACCAGTGCATGACACATCGCCATCTCATCCCTCAACTACCACTGCTACTGTCCCAGCAACAACAGCTCCCAGGTTTGTGTTAATGGGGCTGTTAAGTTTCCAAAGTCCTGTTGCTAGATGTGCAAAAGGTTTGGGGTTGTGTTCTTTGTTTGCTGGTTTGGCTTTTTCTTTTTTTTTTTTGTTTTGGTTTTTTTTTGTAAGAACCAATTAAAAACCTGTCTCTCTTAGAATTGTCTGTCTCTGTTCTCATCTGTAATGGTGCCCTATGTTTTGGCCTAAACACACACGTTTATTTTGTAGGACTGTTCGTGTGGCAATGCAAGTGCCCGTTGTCATGACCTCTCTGGGACAGAAAATCTCAACTGTGGCAGTGCAGTCAGTAAATGCGGGGTCACCATTAATAACCAACACAAGTCCAACCACAGCAACAACTCCAAAGGTAGTAATCCAGACAATCCCTACTGTGATGCCAACCTCTGCTGAAAATGGAGACAAAATCACAATGCAGCCCGCCAAAATCATAACGATCCCTGCCACGCAACTCACGCAGTGTCAGTTGCAAACAAAAACAGGCCTGTCTGGGTCAGGAAGTATCAACATTGTGGGAGCCCCATTGGCTGTTAGAGCACTAACCCCAGTGTCCATAGCTCATGGGACACCAGTAATGAGACTGTCGGTGCCTGCTCAGCAGGCCTCTGGCCAGACTCCTCCCAGGGTGATTAGTGCAGTTCTCAAAAGTCCAGAAGTTAAATCAGACACAGCAGCTTCGAAACAGGAATGTGAAGTGAAAACGCTGCAGCTGGTAAAAGAGGAGAAGCCGGCAGATGGAAGCAAGACTGTGACCCACGTAGTAGTAGTTAGCACACCCTCAGCTATTGCCCTTCCTGTAACAATGAAAACAGAAGGAATCATCACGTGCGAGAAATGAAGAATAGGTTGCTTCCAGCATGGACTTCTGACTGTCACAGTTTTGAATATACTGACATAATTGGGGGAGGGATATGGATGCCACCACCAAGTCATAAAGGAGAGTTTTGGAGTGCTAATGCACATGCATATGTTGAAGACTTACTGGAAAAAAAAAATATTTTCCCGTGTTTCAGTGGGAATTGAACCACATGGATTTGCTGACAAAAACTGCCTCTTCCAGTTGGGAAACAGCTGAACCTATGGAGAAGAAAAGAGAGAGGGACTAAAAAGGGACCAAACAATTCACTACGCTACCGGTTACCAAGTTACACTAAGACCTGGAACACTAAGAGAGAGCTGTGTGAGACGTTTGCCTTGGTTTGTAGTTTTCAGGGGCAGAGGAAAGTCTCATTGTTACACAAATGGCAAATTTGATGCATTTTATGTGCATACCAGCGATTACTACTGTGTGCCCACAGTACTCAACTGGTGCTATGTGAAAAACTATGCTACTAGGTATTGTAGGAAGTGAAATAAAGGAGATTAAAGAGCTTCTAAAAGAAGACAGAGGCCTAGAGGGATTTTTGTATCATACAGCTTAAGCAGATTCAAATTGAAAGCCTTAGACTGATTTTCAGTTATCTTTCTTGAAATAAGCTAATGGCTTGTTTGTGTAAAGCTTTTTTATTAAAACAAATTTTTTAAAAACCTGTACCTAGCACAGTATTGTTATAGAATGACATGTAACATACTTTGTATGGTAGTTAAAAGTCTGTCTAAATTTCTTAATCGTGGACAAAGTAGCAGTAGGCTTTCTGCCTTCTGCTGTACCATGCCTGTCTCTCACTTAGCCTTGACATGTCTGCATACCTTTCAGATTCAGCTCTACTCTGTCACTTCAAAGGTCACGCCCAGCATGAGCTTTTGTCAGGTAGTTCTAAACCTGTAAATTTCTTTTTAGTTGAAGTTAAGAGGGAAGTACCAGTGTTCAGAACAAACTATAATAGTTTGTATATTCAACATTTGAAGTATATTCTATTTTGTTGTACTCGTTTCAAAGTGTATTCAAGTAGGTTTTACTGAAATACAGAAAGAAAATTTAATGGTGTTTGGTCTGCTTTTTATTTTTTACTTCTTGCTTTCTGCTAACCTATTAACCTTCTTTTCTTATTTGAAATCTTTCAGGCATTCATCCTGATAGAGATGATACAGTGTGAAATTTTGAGACTCCTCACTACTCCAAAGGGCTGACCAGCTCTCTCACTCAGTATGCATATAGAACAAATATTTTTTGTTAAAATACCTGTGAAGCTTGCTGTAGCTCATAACTTCTGACAGGGGTCTAGTTCTCTTACACTTTTTCAGGATGGTGAGCGTACACATGAGCTCTGTGAACTACCTAACTGCTCCTCCAGCTACACCAGATACTTGCTCCATATTTCCAGTCCATGCGCATGGCTAGAAATACAGCTTACCCTCTTTTCATGGGGACCACACTGGCACATCAGCTTGTGGGTAGTCAGGTGCCGACTGGACCCTGAATTCCTAGTGATCTTGCCCTGGAAAGTCTTCAGAGTAGGAGCTCGGGTAATCTTGAAATTATTGGAAGTCTAAATGACTGGAGCCATGCTCCAGTACTTCATGCCTGGAGGAGCAGTTTTAACAGATGTCTGGAACTGAGGTCTTCTGTAATAATAAAGGATATCAGAATTAAATACTTATGTGCTGAGAACCAAGTTACCTGTAGCGTCTTAGCAGCAAGCCCCATTTTTCCCTTCGACTGGTAAGAAATATGGGAATAGCACCTTACAGCTAGGCCAGCATGTGGGGGACTTTGAAAGGCTTCTGGAAAAAATATTCTTTTTCATACTCTAAGCAGCAAAGTGGAGTTTAAGAACAAAATGGAGCTGAAGCAGGTAAAAAATTGTGTAGAAGGCAGCAATCCCACCTACAGCAACTCAAAGAAACCAAGGTTCTTACACATAAACTGTTTCTGGCATGGGGTAGAGGACAAAGACCCCTTCACAGGAGGAAATGGAGAAAGAAAAGGACTTTTTTTTTGGCTAAGAAAGATGTAGGACCGAAAGGGAAGTAGGGGAAGCTGGGCAATGGGTCGATTGGCCAGATTTGGCAGTCTGGGAGGCACTAATATTCTGGGTAAAGAGAAATGGAGGAATGTGAAGAGAGGCAGGTGGAACAAATCTGAGAGCCAAAAGACAAGAAGAGAGAAAAAAGTGGTTTTAAACCTACATTTGTAAGTTCAGTCTGTAAGAAATCCTTTTCTAAATAAATGGTTGTTATTTGATCGTATATCAAAGATGCTGTATCTCAAAAGCGTGAAGTGTCTACCTTGAGTATTTATAATTAAGACCTTTCCAACACCTGATTTAGATATACTGGAAGTCACATGGGGACAGACTATCTTCCTGGAAATAGATAAGGATCTCCAGCTGATGACCTCTTAATGCCAAGGCTTGATTATGTAATTGCAAAAACTAGAGGAATGAAGGCGTGCATCTGCACTAATGGTGGGATAGTCAGCTTGTAGACAGCTCTGAGACACTGCCCATGCTGCATCTTGCCTTGGAACTGGTGATGGTTCTTTGGCTCTCTCTCCTGGCCGCCACCAGTGAGCGGCACATGATACTGGCTGCCAGAGGACATTTACCAGGAGTTCATTAAGTGCTGTGAGAATCTCAATCTGTGTGAGGATGTGCCGTAACTGAAGTGGAAAGGGGACTTAATCCGATTCTATGAATTAGTAATGTTTTTACTGGTGGTATTGGAGGATGTGACCTCAGGATGAGAGAGCTTTGGTCAGGTTTGTAACATCTGAAACAGATTAAAGGAACACTAGAATATTGAAATAGTATCTAGCTATACTCCCAGGCTTTCACAATCCCATTGAAAAACCTGTTTTGTACATGTTTGAAAGCAGGACTCCCTTTTAGATTTGAAGCTGGTGGTTCTTGTAGAAGAGTCCAGGTTTAACTCATCCTTGGCAAGCAGTAACTTTTTTAGATGTATGGGTGGAATGAAATTTGTGTGAAGTGCACACGCTTTATACAGAAGGGACTGAGACACACGCAGTCATGGTATCACTGATTTTACAGATAAATACATTTTTATTTTTCAAATAATGACTGTTGTAAGTTATAGGATGAAAGGGGTGATGCTGTGTAATCCACATGGAAAAAAAATCTTAACTGTGAGTTGCAACTCAGAATAAAAAAATTAGTATCAAAAATAAGAAAAGTTGAAGGGAATCCCATCCCAAAGACCCCTGTTTTAACTCTCATTGACATCTTTCTTAGTGAAGGGTTCTGGGCCTTGACACAATTCAATTTGTCTGGGTAAAGCATGCTGAAAGGAAGGCTGAGCTCATGGGATCTTCTGCTAATTGATTTCATCAACTTCAGAGCTTTGGAGAATTACATGTGAGGTGATCAGGGATGAGTGAGAAGTCAGGACTTGAGGAGAAAACGGAGAGGTGCCTGAAGCCTCAGTTCCTACTCAGCACGACACGTGCAGCAGGGATCTTGGCTGCATGTGAGGATTGTTACTGTCAGAGCAAGCTAAGTGCAGTTCTGCCTCAGAGAGACAGTTCAAGTAGCAGGTCTTAAGCTTACTAAGAAGATCCAAGTGACACTATCTACATGGGATCTAATTGTTCTCCATGAGAGATAGTGTTTTAATAAGCTTGCAACAGTTTCTGCCTTTCAGCAAATTAAACAAGTGGGTCAGTTCTTCCTGCCACTTGCTTGAGGATGAGGGAAAAGTGTTACTGCTAAAGCTAAGGCAGCCTTTATTCAAGATGAAAACAAGGGATCTGTGGAGACTTTAGCCTTAGTGTGCTTATAAGGCAGACAGCCACAAGAAGAGCTTGGAAGACATTTTTACTGTAAGAGTCATACTGCTACATAGGAAAAAAAATGCTTTCTGCTGCTTCTGAAAAATATTTAGTACACTGATATTTATAGCTGGCAAAAGCATTTCAGTGCTGCAGGCCTGCCTCTTGCTGCATAAAACAAAGCAAAAGCAATAATTCATTAAAGTTTTCTGAAAGAGTCTGTCTGCAAAATAAATTATGGCAAGTACTGGAATAAAAAGGTGAAGCTGTCAGGGAAGTTACCAGTTAATTTCTGCAGCCTGTCTACCTTTTATTAAAATACAGCAGAAAGGGTTCACCAATGGCCTGTAGCAGGGATTTTCTGAGTATGACAGTATTAAGAATTGCCTTGAGGTGGGAAGAGTTCCCAGCCTTTTCAGTTATTCCACCCCTCTTTGCCTTCAAAATTACCGTTTAAGGAGATGAAGCAGTGAACATCTACTGTTACATGTCCAGGATGAAGGAAGAATCCCAGCCCTTTCCACTTCAGAAGAGGTTCTGCAGTGATGGTAGTACCATACAAATCATACTCTTTCTCCAGTTTGGTTTCTTATGTAGGAGTTAGTGTTGCAAGGAAGGATTTGAGTTAAAATGTCTTAAGAATTGTACAGATACCAAATACTCCACTGTGAGAGTGAGAGTGGGAATTCTGCAGCTGTGATAGTTCAGCTCCTACTGGTAAAGAGCCTCCCATAATCGGGCCTGTGGCTCTGTGCCCTGGCAGTGGGGAAGCTGCCACGCTGCTGGACACCTCGACTGGCCCGAGGAAAATGGAGCTGCTTATATAAGAGTGAAATGAAATCATGGGCTTTTAGGTGGGAGTGGTGGGGGGTTTGGTTATGATTTGTTTTTAAATACAGACCTGAGAGATTATTATCAAGTCAGGGCTTTCTACCACAAGTGCAGTTTCTTCCAGAAACTGCCAAAAAGAGTCTGGATGCAAACTTCACCTTCTGGTGTGACTTTTTGTGGTAGAGGAGCAAGGATTTGATTTATTAAAGATACCATCTTATAGGTCTACATTGTGGTGTTGTTTTTAGAAGTCTTTAGCTGCAGATGACTACAGACCTCCATTAATGGGCACTTGTATTACTTCTCCTTGCAAAACCATTTGAGGGAAGGTCCTAAGAGAAGATAATCCTAAAGGAGAAGCACTGCATCTCACCCCCTCTGACAGCAATTGAGAGCAGCTAGCACCATGAAAAGGAAGCTGTCACAGTCTAGTTGGTATGAAACACTTAACAGCAGTGATGCTCAGAGGTCTGTCTTTCTGTGGGGCATTGGGAGTGTTGCATCTCTGGCCCAAAATCTCCCCCAAAAGTGCCACCCTTCTGGCTTCCAGAGACACAATTTGCTCTTTCTGAAATTCCAGCAGAAGGAGTTGCTGGCATGTTGCATCTGCTGGGTAAGAGTATTCACCAAGGACATTGTCTCCTTGGTTGTAAAATCCTTTCTGTTTGGGGAAAATCAAATTCAGATAAATCCCTAGCTGGTTAAAGGGACCTCTGCTTGGAAGCAAATCACTGCCCTCCTGCTGCAAGGGTCAGGAACATGTGCAGAGTGTGTTACAGCTGTGCAACAGCACTTCATTTGTTTGCCTGAGAAGGAGTGTGTTCATGTGGGAATTTGGGACTTCAGTCACCAGACTTTGTACTTCACTTCTCAGCAATGCGAGTACAGTAATTTATGGGCTGTGTGAAGCACATACCTGTGGTGTTTCTTCTCTTCAAGAGATTTTAGAAGTGGCAGATACAGCTGCCTCTTGTGAGGGGCCAGCCTTGCCAGGCACACTTAGCAGCCCTCAGGGAGAAATTCTTGCATCCTGCTTTGCAGGACTGGCTAGGTTTGTAGCTTCACACAACTGTCGGAAAGGGAAATATTTACAGTAATACAGCATAGGTTTCACCTCTAACTAGGGAAGAGAGCAGCTTAACAGCTAAGGGTAACTCCCTTCCCTACAGACTTGTTGTGGAATTTGGATATTTCAAGCTGGAGAAAGAGTGTGTGCTGTGAAGGCAAAGCAGCCATGCCACCTTGTGATTAGGGTCAGAAGCGGGGGGAAAGAGGTCTGGAACAGGAAGCATCACCACCAATTTGAAGCTCAAACTAGTTGAGACAGGTCACCTCTTTGGCAACAGAAACCTGGGACAGAGAGACACAGCAACAGAGTTGAAAAGAGTACTTTTTTCCAAAGAGTTTTATTAATAAACACTAGGAACATTTAAGAGTTACTATGCACCCTACTTTACATGGAAGTACTGCTTTATTTGCCTTGCCATGTCTTTCTCAACTATCTAAATGTCAGCCCAACTCCAAGTGTTGTCTCTTTCCCCTCCTCTCTTCCTACAGCATTTTCCGGCATAGTGGCACGCTTACAATCCATATATGCAATTCCTATGTCACCAACGAGCATCACGTGAGTTACTATACTAACACAGCTCTGTTGTAGCCCAGATGCTTGGCCAGAGTTCCCCTCAGCCATGGCAAGAGGCTCCTGAACACTGCTGCTGTATGATATCCAAACACAGGCAGGATCACCAACTTCTCTCAATAAATAAATTTTATCTTGTAACAGGTTCCAGTGTAGCTTTAGATTCTGAAGATAAAATATAATCTTTCAACATTAAGACTGGCCCTTTATTGAAACAGCAAGATTGACAAGATTACAAATTTAAACCACTTAGAAAAGTAATACTCAAAGCAGAGGAAGAAATAGTCCCTGGTTAGCTGCGTCCTTCAGAGGGAAGCACAGAAGAAATAAAGGTACAATCACTGCGTACATACCTACACGCTGTATGTGTGTGACAGACACAGGCACATTGTTCTGGAAAAGTGAAGGTATTACTCTAGGTCATAGTCAGCCTCTATTTCCTCACCTACTCCTACTGCAGGGGGCCTTCCTCAGACCGTGCTACTATCCATTCACTTCTAATGAATTTGTCATCTCAGGCCATGGAAAAATGACAAGACCACACTAATATGAGCTTTGTGTCTAAACTGCATTAAACTTCCTTCATATTGCAATAGAAAAAGATTTAAGAGAATCTCACTGGGCAGTTGAACCTCACTCCCTTTGGTACTTGCAGAAGCTTAACATGAAATAAATAAAATTAGCATGCTGTCAGGGCAAGTTGTTTTACAAACACAAGTGTTTTGATTTAAATACTAAGTCCTCCACACTCATTAGAGGATTAAATCCTTAAACAGGGGGCTTAGTGAAAGGATAAAGCTCATTTGCCTTCTGGTTTTCAAACCCTGACATGGCAAGAAGACCATGATGAGGACACTGGCTTCTTTCTTCCTCCCTCAAAGGCTGCACATTAATGAAGGCTGAACAGCAAGTGTAACTCCAAAAAAGTACCTGAAATAATGGTGAGTCAACAATATTTCCTCATATTTCAATAGCTTCCAGCTTCAAAGGTTTTCTCTAAAACAAAAGAGTAGTGAGTTCAGACACTGCAATACTGGCGGCATTACAAGACATTACAGCAGTCTGTCAGGGTCTTGATTAAAACTAAAGTCACACACAAGGGACAGGTGATCAGAAGGGTAATTGAATGAGGGCAGCCTGTTGGGCCCAATTTGCTCTTCAGTCAGCAAGCCCAGGGCTGAGTTCACATTCAAGGCATGCTGGGAATACCAAATATAATCCAGTGTGTGCCGGCACTCTCCCGAGGGCCGGATCTTCCAGGTGGTGTAGGGGGGCTCCGACTGTCCATCGGGACTCAGCAGCTTGTATGCGCTGTTTAAATTGAGGCTGGAGTTGGAAAACTCCCTGTAGACCTCCTCGGTTGGCTCTGCATTGAAGTCTCCACAGATGATCAGGGGGATCTTCGCTCCTTGGGTGATGTTCTTCAGGTTCTGGAGGAGGTCACAGCCCTGTGCGGAGCGGACCGTCTCCCAGCCCATGCGGGCTTTCAGGTGGGTGACAGCAATGCAGAAGAGTCTCCCGGTTTCATGGCACTTCAGCGTCTGAGCGATGGCCACCTGGTTGGTCTTCAGCTTCATGGCCGTCAGCCGGATGTTGGCGCTGTTGATGAGCTCAAAGCGCTCCTTGAGGAAGAACAGGGCGCAGCCATCTGGCCCATTGTTCTGCTCCACATCCAGGCACGGCGACCACGGCTTCGGGAAGAAAGTGCACTGGTAGCCCAGGCGGCTGAGGAGCGGCTCAAAGGTGTCGAAGTAGTGGTCAACTTCCTGCAGGCACAAGATGTCGGGCTTGTATGCAAGGATTTCCTCCAGGATGAGGCACTTCCTCTCCTCCCATTTAAGAGCTTCCATGGGGCACTGAACAAAGTTGTCTTTGCCTTCCCCAAGAGCTGAAATTAGCAGGGAGGGGGGAGAAAAAACCCAAAAGTAGCTGAAACAGGCTGTTCTCCTCCAGGTTTTATCAGTTTACATGCAGGTCATGGGTTTTTCAGGAGTAGCTGGTGACTTTAAGGGTGCTAGGTTTGCCAACGGGTGTGAGAACCCCTTCTCAAGCCACTGGAGTCACTCCAAAAAAATTAAGATTCTTTTACAGATACAAGATATATTAAAGACTTCCTCCCCCTCTTCCCACTACACAAGGACACGTACTTCCACATGTGGCTGCTGCAACTTAAGCCAAAATAAAACGAAGTGGGTTAGGAGTGACTTTACTGCACAAGGCTAAGGCAATCCCTATGATGGGAATTTCCCATCCCAAAAGATTTTAAGATAAGGCTGTTGCACAAGTGAATTTACAGCCTTGATTCAAAACTACCAGTTAAAATTATTTTTAAGAATTAAGCATTCCTGCAGCAGATCTGAATTCCCAGATAGTTCACCAATAAAGTAATCAGAAACTGTAGAGAAACTTTATAAAGAAAAAACTTAGGAAAAGGATGAGTCTTTTCTGGAGTTAACAACTATTTAAAACTGATGGGTTGCAGCTTTTTGAATACACTGTGTTCAGTTAGGATAGGAATTCAGGGCTACCTTTGGCATCAGAGTTGCAAGGAGACACTTCTTTTTCCTTTCCTATAGGACAGAAGGAAAGCCACTACTTCAAGTGCTCAAAATACTCCCCCTGGCCCTCAGTCAGTTGTACCTCACATAGTTCACCCCTCTCCCTTTGCTCTACCAGGGTTTTCCTTGCTGCATTTGGTCTCAAGGTCATACCTTGAGCTCATTGGCAGCTCCTACCTTGGGCGAGGATGTTCCACTGCATGACCCGGATGGGGCGGTGGTTACTGGCACCGTTTTTCTTCAGGTTCACAAAGCTCCTCTGAAACCGGGGCGGCCGCTTCTGCAGAACGATTTGACATTCCTCCAGCAAATCCTTGGGGTCTATAGGATCCAGCTGTGCTGAATCCAGCTGCTCCAGGCAGTCCTGGTGCTGGGACACAGCACCACTGCTCAGCGTCTTGGCGAGCACACTGTAGAGCCGGCTGGTGCTGTTTCCCATGGAACACACTGCAAGAGAAAAACTGGTGTTAGAGGTGGTCCACCATGACTCTTCTCACCACTTGGGTGCCTTGTTGCAGTGCCAACCATTGGTTGTTTGTGCAAGAGCCTGTTCCTGAGGCTGAGACAAAATAAGGATGGAGAGATGGGGTTAGTCCACTTCTGCCTGCAGCCTGCAGTCTCATGTTCTGTTTGCAGCCTGCAAACATCCTGATTTAAGACATCATGCTGCTGTCTTCTAAGACAATAAAGAGGTCTTCATCCAGAACAGAAGGGCTAAGAATAACTCTGCACATGTTGTAGGAAACTCAACAGAGCATACTTTTTCCCTGCTCACAGAGGAGAGAGTCCAGCAGGTGGATGAATGCTGCCTGCTCCTTATTTCATGCACAGCATTTGCCTCTGATAGAGATGGCACTCTGTGTGGCCTGATACCCTGTGCCTATTTGGGATGCCTCCAGGCTGAAGGTTCCTGCCTGCAGAGCAGCCAGTAGGGTCACTCATTACCTCAGGTTAATATTTAATAGGAATCTCTGATCACAGCTTCATTTATCCCCAAAGCAGTAATGTTTTCATGAGCATGAAGCAGCCAGATGCTTCTGCTGGCTTAGACGTCAGGATGTGGAGTAGAGAAGGTGACTTCTCCAGCTTCCCTTCACATCCCTATGTTCATCCCCCTCATCCTCCTCCCTTCATCTCCTTGCTCCTTTGTGCTGTGCCCCAGCTCAGCACCTTCCAGCATTCCGTACAGTCCTTCCTGGGCCCCAGCCACACTTGCCGTTCCTTTGGCCATCTTACCCGCATGTCCTGCACACAAGCAGCTGTCCCCACCTCTCCCTGATAATGCAGCTGGCCCTCACCCAGCCCCATGTCTCCCACAGGGAAGTCCCCCCATCCCACATGGGGTCACAGATGCCTGGGATGGGGGTGCACATGTTGCTGTTCTGCTTTGCCCTTTGGCTTATGCACAGTTTGTGGTATTCCTACACTGTGCATGCCCCAAGAGCTCTCCAACCCTTTCTCAGGGAGAGGGCTTTGCTCCTTCAAACACTGACAGGAAAGGCAGTGCTTGCACCACAGCAACTTGCACAAGAGGCAATGCTGACGGAGTTTTGTTGTTGTCTCAACTTACTTATTTACTTTGAATGCCTTTTGCAAAGGGAATCTTGAGCAAAAGAACTTCAGAGTTGCACTGCTGTTGGCCCACAGCGGTTTTTAAGTAAATTTATTTGTACATTTGAGTTACTTAAAAAAGGAAGAGGATGAAGTTGTCATTTTGTGCTCACATCTTGAGGCAGATTTGGGGTGCTACCCAACACACCTGCATGTTCAGATTGAACTACAGCATTACTCATTGTTAGAGCTGGTGACAGAAGCACAATAATGACAGGCTAGAGAGGCAGGCAGGAAGATGGAAACCCTAACAGTTCGATAACCATACTCAGGAGGAAAACACAGACTGCAGTATAAGCCTCATGTCCTCGTATTCGGGAAAATGGATACATTTAAAGACACTAAAAACTAATTGCTTTAGTTTTGTATGTGTAAGCCCCTGGAATAGTGCTTCTGAACAGTTCTAAGAAAGTTGTGAACTGGGAATTTAGATTGGATGTAGGATGTTTCTCCTCATCTCCATCTTTTTAGTTAAAGTTTAAAGTACCAGGAATGCCTCAAACTGAGATGTGATCTTAGGCTCACATGCATGAATGTCTTTCTAGGGAAACCATGTTTTGGTTTCTGCAGTCTTTCTCAGTTTGCAATTCTTGTCAAGAAGCTGAGTACTGCTGAAGTAGAAGAAATGGCATTTAATAGTGAGGGAAAACACAAAATCCCTAAGCAGGACCCTGACACGGCTCTGAGGGGATGTGGAGCAGGAAAGAAAGCACACTCTGTGCTCGGTACAGAAGGGTGCAGCTTACACACAACCAGGGCTGCCAGGCAGCCATGCAGAAACCCAAAGAAATCAATAGAGCTTTTAACAGAAGCTCCATAGGGAGCCACTCACCTATTTTTAGGGTAGGTACAACCCACAGCTAAGTGCAACTGAAGATAAGCACATGGTGTTTTCTGCGGCATCAGGGGTGCTGTCAGCAGCTGCGTACAGCCCCTGCCATGCCATGGATGAACATGGCTCATGTGGGGCTCTCCAAAGGAATACTGAGGAATTATTACCCTCCAAGAAGCCATTAGCAAGAGCTTAGTTTGCTTGCAGCTTGACCTGAATCAGAGGGATGATGTTGAAAGGGACAAGGTAGGTGTAACACAGCTGGAGCCACAGGTCTGCTGGTAAAACCCTGAGTAGCTTACAGCTGTTGAAAAAGGATCAAGGATCAAGTTCAGCCTCCACCTGCCAAGCTGCAAACAAAGCCAGAGTATTGTCTAAATCTCATCATCCCTGGGATCACGGGGCATCCAGCTCTCTATGGGGCATAAAGCATAGCCTAACCTGTGCTATGGGCCAGAACAGATCTAACAGTTTTTAAAGTCAGTCATGTCTCAGGAAGGAAAAAGAGCTTCAGTCTTCTTTCGAAGGCCCAGGAAAGATTGTGTGAAAGAGGGTTTGGACTGTAAATTAAACACTTTCACTCATAGTATAGGTGGCTTGAGAGTCCTTGGCTGAAGGAGGGGGCTCCTTGGGAAGACTCTAGCTTGCGATGACTGCTGATCTGCACAAGTTCTTTACCCCCAAAGTGCTGAAATCATGACAGCACAGACTGAGGTGTTCTACAGAACAGGGGCCAGACAAACAACCTGAATATGAAAACTCGAAACACAAAATCCATTTAGTTATTTCTGCAATGCTGAACCATGTCCACAACAGTCAGGCAAGTTCAAGGTCGCCAGTTAAGTGACCTGTAACTTGTTGGGATAATGTGTGCTGCCAGTGCTGTGACACTGTGGTGCTGGTGCAGGCAGAAAAACAAGCAGAGTCTTGAGCTCGCATTGTAGCAGTGGGTAGTGACATGAAAGTGATTCTCTTGGTGTAATGTAACAGGGAACACCAGCTCAGCAATTACTATTCAAGATGCTTAAAATCAAAAAGCACAAAAGCACTTTCCTCTCAGCAAGGGTGATACCTCAGTGTAGTAATGGCAAGGGAAGAATTCGAATGGTGAATTAAATGTAAGAACAGGGTGTAAATTTGGAAGGTTTCTTGCATCATCCAGCACAGAAGAGATGAACTTCTAGGATCTCATGCAACAAGCTGTCAGACACTTCATTTTAAAGACTTTGCTTCAGAGATGAGGGCTGCAGAGGGGTATTGGAGCCAGGGCCCTGACCTTTTGAGTAAAGTGAACAACATTCTCATTTCCCTTCCTTTCAGGTCATACCTCCCAGCACCATTTTCAGCCAGAAGCCCCCCCTTCTCTACCACAGGGCTTTCCCTGCCAGGTGAATGGCTTCACACATCTGCAGCCTGGCCTGGAGTTGCATCAGCCTCCATGGCCCTAGAGGCCGGCAGCAGCCAAAGATGCCCTCCCTGGAACCCCAGTTCTAGGAACAACTTGACCGGCACCATCCCCATGTGACAAATCCTGTGCTACAGGGTATCATACTACATGTACAGCCTTGTTTGGGACAGCAACGAGAGCTTGTTAGAGCAAGGCAGGAGCTGCCTGTTCTGAACAGGCACCACCAGAAAGAAGAGGGAACCTCAAATCCTGCCTCCAGTAATATACAGAACCAGTATTTGGCACAAGCTCTGGAAACCTTTCTCCTCATGAGTGCTTTAATCACAAGCTCGATTCTGCCACCACTCAGACACACATGCTCCTCTTCCCTGTAGTGCCATGAAACTTTAATCCTGCCATATGGCATCCTGGCCTGGCTTCAACAGGAGGAATGGAAGCACCCTGCCCCAAGCCTGGCTTTTCACCCCTCCTGTAACAGCAGCAATAGGGAATAAAGTCACTTCACCTCACCTGAGGGCAGTAGGGAAAAGTGGATGTCGTGCATACCAGCTATGTAATACAGCCTCAAACATATTGCCCAGAGAAGCTGTGGCTGCTCTGTTCCTGGAAGTATTCAAGCCCAGCTTGGATAAGGCTTTAAGCAACCTGGTCTAGTAAGAGGTGTCCCCGCCCATGGAGGGAGGGCTGGAACTAGATGACCTTTAAGGTCTCTTCCAACCCAAACCATTCAATGATAAAAAAGAGTGTTGGGCTTATCACCTCTCCCACCAGCAGCAGTCTGGAGCAATGGTAGCTGTTGCCCTGCTGCCCCAGCTTTCAGCAGGAATGACTCCGGGTGTGCATTTTTAGCCATGACCAGAGTCAGCAGAGGGGGCTTAAGGCCGGATCTGACCCACAGGGGTCCAGCGGGTGCATCACTGCCCTGCTCCGGGTCTGGCCACAGACAGAGGGCAGGGGGTGCGGCACACGCCAAGGTGTTGCCCACACAGGCACACAAGGAGACGGGCATTTTCCAAGTCTCATCTGGGGAATGAAGAACAGGGTGTAATTATTTAATGGTACAGGCAAGTAGGGACCCGTTGGCGGCTGCTGCCTGTCGGAAGGTAACCTGGTCTCCTCCCACACACTGCCTCGAGTGAAAAAACCCCACTGTGAATCAAGCTCATCCTACACAACGTGCAATGCTGGAAGAGGACAGCTCAGGTATCTGAGATGCCGCTCCTGGCAGCGGCATCTGGACACTGACCCTCTGGCTCACCAGATAGGTCACTTCCCCGATACCCGGGTTTACTCCAAGCACCGGGCCTATGTGTGGGCACAGAGGGTGCCCTATCCCTCAGCTGGGGGACACCGATTCAGAACTCCCTGCAGCCCCGGTGGGCTGTCCGGCAGCGCCTGTCGCGATGCCGCGGAATGTCGCCCGCTCACACCGAACGGCCGCTGCCTTAAAGCTCAGGGGCGCATCCAATCCCGGAGAGGTGGCTGGCGAAGCAACAAGGAATACGCTGACGTGAGCAGGAGAGCCCAGATCCTGCTCCGATAGCAGCAGCCCGGCACCAGCTGTCCGGTGACCGAGGCCGCCCGGCTGTGACCCCGCGCGGTTCCCGAGGTGGCTCCGCATTCTCCTCGCTCGGTACCCACCTGTGCGGGGCAGCGCCCTCGGGGCGGGCGGGCCGCCCGCTGCTGCCCGGGGGGAGGCGAGGCCG
>VZRJ01007392.1:1113-14864 GCA_013397565.1 Ptilonorhynchus violaceus | reverse complement strand
CTGCGCCGGGAGGAACGCGCCCCGGGGCCGTCCCCGCCTCCCCTGCCCCGCCGTGGAGTGGTCTGGCCCGGCGGAGGTTTCCTTCCTGTGACGTCAGCAAGGGGCGCCCTTTGCTTCCATGGACGTCACGGCGTCGTGGCTGCCCCGCCCCGCCGAGGAGACTGGGGACAGTGGGGAGAGCGGGGCTCGGAACGCTTGAGGAGCTGTACGCAGCCGCACAGGCCTTTGCACCGTAAGGGAGAGGCACTGGGCTGCGTCGCTGAGCCCCGCGCATCCCCGTCCCCAGGACCGCATGGAGAGAAGGACACTCCCCATCGCAGCATCCCGCACGTGTCATCCCCTGCGAGGCGCTGGGTTGGGGGCGAACAGTGGAGCAACCCCTGATAAGGGGCGTCTGGTCCCCAAAGCAGGGAGCTGGGGGCCCCTCGGTTGGACGCTGTTGTTCCCCCGGCCTCCTGTGTCCTCTCTGCTCCAGCGCCTTGGGTCGGGCCAGAGGGGCCAAGGGCAGCCCAAATTCCTGTGCTGAAATTAGGGCAGTGCCACCGCAGCTAGTCTGAACAGGCTTCCTTCTGAAAATGCGACTTTTTTTTTTTTTTCCCCCCAGGAATACTGGATTTTTTATGTGTTTGACAAACTACAGAGGTGGCTCGGGGGAGGCAGATGCCGTCTGTGCGGGATGCTGCTGCAGGAACTAGGACAGTCTGGCAGCGTGCCATTAGACCTGGGTCTGCTTAAGCACCCCTGGCTCATCCCTTTTTTCCTCAGGCTTTCTCTTGCCAGGAAGATGACATTAGGGCACAGCAGTTGATCCCTGTGTTCCGGTGCCACTGTCAAGGGTTTTTTTTCCAGCTTGCTGCCTATTGGGCTTAGGGTGGTTATAGCCATCCTCTGGAGACAAGAGAGAATCATAGAATCATTTAGGTGGAAAAAGACCTCCAGGATCATCAGGGTGGAAGGTTTTGTTTAGGTGCTGGGGGTGTCCCTCTCTTGCTGGGCTCCCAAGCCCCAGCAGCCAAATGCAACAGGATAGGGGACACTGAGAGGGCACCCAGGAACAGGAGCACCGGGGAGGCTGAGGGTGCTTCCAGTCCTGTCACATTAACCAGATGGAGCCAACAACCCAGCTCTGCCACTGCCAGACAGTCCAGGAACCGATTGATATGAATGAATGGTGATCCTCAAAAGTATGATGCAAACATTAAAAAAGATCATTCCAGAGCAGCCTCGGAAGAGTTGTCTCAGTTCAGCAGCATCACAGGCTAGGCTCCACCACTGAGCAGAAGTCAGGTTTTGAAGAGGGTCTTACCTCTGTTCTTTTTATTTGCCCTGCTGCCTGTGTGGGTGACATGTGACCTCATTCTAAGCTGCCAGTGAAGGGGATTTCGCAACCTCCCTGAGCTTCCAGAAAGCTCTGTCTGTTTTGGTTTTGGGCACACATGCAGGCATGCCTCTGGGTACAGGGGAAAGGGAGTTCTCACCTCTACAGGGACTAAACTGGCCTCCAGGGCTGGATGTAAATGCAAGTCCCATCAGAAAGGTGGGATTCCTCTTTTCCAGTAGGATGTCGTGAGAGCTCTGACTTTCTAGATGCTTTTCTTTCCTAAGCAAAACAGCTGATCCTGCTTTCCCCAAGGGCATCTTGGCTTGGCTTGGCTTGGGCAACATTGGTTGATCACTGTCCTTGTTCTAGCAGCCTTTTAATCTACTTGCAGACTGTTTTTCATGGGCCTGGTCTTTCTTTATTTTCCCCTGTAAAAATAAACGTGCTTTTTTCACTTCTTTTCTTCTAAATCTTTTTTTCTTGCTCTCTCCTCAAGCCTCTCCTTGCCCCAACTCTTCCCCACTGTCTCCTGCACACAGCCTATTACAAATTTGCTCTTGTCTTTCCGTGCGTTACTCTTCATTCCAGCCACATTTGCCATTGTCAGGTCGTTCCCCACCACAATTTTCATAGTGCAAATAACTTTCCTGCCCTTTTGAAGGCAGGTGCATTGTTTGTCTTTCTTTCATCACGTGGTACCACTCTTCTTGCCTGGATTTTGGAAGGCACAAGTTAGGGGTTCAGAGGCAACTTGGGAGAATATCTAGAGTCCTCTGGGGTGATGGAGGTACCAGTTAGCTTTTCTTTCTGCCCATCCTCTACTTGCTTTGCTTCCTCACTTCAGACTTTCCTGTCTCATTTCTAGAGCTAGGTTTGATCCCTTGTACCATTTTGATGCTTTGTACCCTCTTGGCTCTGACTGATTTCGTCACTATTTCATCCCTGGAGGCTTGTGCTAATTCTGTTATTGTCATCTGTAATTTTATCTGTCTTTGTTCCTCATTTCCTTTTTGATCATCAAGGCATAGATTGTGGTAGTCTCACAAGCCCTCTACTTGACAGTGTTTTTCTCTCTATGCCATTTTTCTCTTCAAAAAGACATGTATAGAGCAGCTGCAGTTTCAAAGGTGGGTCCTAGATCTCAGTGCTTAAACTTACACCTGGCTATGTGTAGGCTCATCTAGCCCTCCCTAAGTGAAATACTCTAATGTAAATGATTTAAACAAAGTAAAAAACCCAAGAAAGATAGTTAAACAACAGGTAGGTAATTAGTACCCCACTAACTTTTTCGGTTTTGTTTTCTGTAAAATGAAGCAGCTGTGCTGCCTGCCCTCAGCAGAGTGCTTATAGCACAGGGAAGAGGCAGCTGGAGAGCCTGGGAGGGAAAAGGCTGGAGCTCAGATTTCTCTGCTTTCAGACACATGGACCACTCCTTGAAGATCTCTTAGCTCTGATTTGTGGAAGATGAAAAAAGTCTTAAGAGATAAGTAAAAGACACTTGCTCACTGTTGCTCACTGGTGATTCATGAAAGGTGCTCTGGGACAGGAAGAAGGAAGGATGTGTGGCATGGGCTTTGCATGGACAGCACCTGATCAGGATATTGGCTGGGCAAAAAAGCTGTGAGCAGCAACACAGAATGTGCCATTGGTCAGTGTGTATTTGTTTGATTAACAAGAAGGTTAACAAAGATATTTTTAGCACAGTATAAAAAGCCTTATTTTTAGCACAGTATAAGAAGTCTTATTTTTAGCACAGTATAAAAGGTCTTGTTTTCAGTACAGTATAAAAAGCCTTATGCACTTGTATTAAACGTCTCTCTTTGCTGGATAATCACTGGGAGTCCATGCCTTCATTTGCTTCACTGATTCATATCCTTTCCACTTTATGTATGCATAAAAGAGACCCAGGCTTCTCTGCCATGCAAGACTGGGAGCCCTGGTTCCTTGCTGGGCTTGTCTGCTCTCAAGTCTGGGCATCCTCATCCGAAGGGCAAACTTGTGACTAAGAGTTTATTTCTATGCTTGTTGTATGTGAACCTCTGTAACCAGCTTTTTCCCCGCTTTGCAGAAGACCAGACACTTCTGGACGGAGAGGGTGGTTGGTGAGCCAAGGAATCCATGAACTGTCCCAATGGCCCTGCCATTTCTGGTGGGATTTGGCAAAGAAAATCCTTCACAGTAGTGGCCAAAGGGATAGATAGTCTGGGTTTTGTTGCTGGCAGATTAGAGACTTGGTGATAGGGAAGCTGCTGGCTTTGTGTCCTGCTCAGGAGATGAGGCAGCTGTGCCCATCTCTGAGCTCCAAGTCCTCAGCTCCTGTCAGGCATTTGCTGGCATTCAGGTGCATCTTACCCTGATGGCTTTCTGTTCTGTCCCCCTGTCCCACGGGAAACCCCTTGGCTGCTCATCCTCCTCACCCCCCATTCCAGCAGATTTCTTGGAGCTGCTCACCACCGAGCAAGCTCAGCAGTCCTTAAGTAACTAATGCGTGGCAGTGCAGTATGTTTGTTATTCACTTCATTTCTCTGATGACTCAAGTAGTTGGGTTTAGGCCAAACCACCTCTTCATGTGATTTCCAAGGAGGAAGAACAGAAGGTTTCCTGCTTCCTGCTTTACTGAATGTGCCTTTCTCTGCTCTTTTGAGTGTTGGCTTTCCTTAGCCATGTGTGCCCATGCTTGTGTGACAATAACGAAGGCATTTGTAAAAGAACCAAAAGTTGCTGATGATGCACAGAGCTGTTTTCCACACATACTGCTCTGTTCCCAGGATTTGGTGAGAGTGGTGATTTAGCTCTGAAGTGTGAATCAGTGTTTGCTTGGCATTCCTTGGGGTGATTTCAAAAGCCCTATTAGCCTTCCATGGAAAATAATATCTTTCTGAAAATACACAAAAGATAGGATTAATTTTAGGTACATGAGACTTACCGAAAAGAGAGAAGTTTCTTCGGGAATTGATCTCAGCTATCCCATTTGCATGACTGATGTTTCCACAAGCTGGGAACAGTGAGCAAATGGAGAGAAGGGGTCCAGGTCAAAGGGTGCATAGGCTGTGAGAAATGCTTTTTTCTTAGTTTTTTGACCTATTCTTACCCTGGAGATGCTGATGTTTCAAACATCCTGCCCAAACTGTTAATCATTTTCCAATGCTGTGGAAATCCCAGGACCAGCAGGCTGTTGTGACTTATTAAAAAATATGGCTTTGACTGAAGTTTTTCCAGCATATAGTAAAAGCAATGATTTCCACAAACTCCACTTCCTTGGGATTAGTAATGGTCTGAGGATAATGATCCTTCCACCTCCTTAGTCGCTTCCTCCTAACTGGTCATCCCTGTGTCAGGAAAACATTTGTGCTGTGTTTGGTACTGCTGCTCTAACTGCCGACATTTTCAGCTTGGAAAAGCATGCTCTGAAAGGAAACTACCATCTCTGGGGAGCTGGAAAGTAATCACTGGAGTGTCATGATGGATTAACGAGAGAAAGCCCGTGGCAGTTCGACACTGCACACTACAGATGGCTGTGAGCATGGTGGGTTTGAACTTCGTGGTGCACACATATCCCAACACCTGATTTCTCCCATGAGCAATGTCATCACCTGGGGTGCTGGCTGCTTTCCTGTGGGATGCCTTGTGCCCCCCAGGATGCCCTTTTTCCCTGTCACATCACCAGGAGCTCTTTACCTCCCCACCATCACCCTGCTGTGGGGCTTCCTCCCTCCCTGAACAGCAGGCTGGGAGTGTTGCCTGCTCTCCCCTCCCTGCCTCACCTTGGTTTTGGGCACCTGGGATGAAGCTGGGAGCCAGGACTATGTGGCAGAGGTGGGGATCATGGTAGGTTTGAGGAAGGCTGCCCTGAAAGAGGTTCACCTGAGGTGAAGTAAGGCAGAGATTAAAAACAGGCAGCATTGTCATAGATAGCTGAGATAGCTTTCCAAAGCACTTAGCTCTCATTAGTCAAGCGTTTCAGTCACTAAAGCATTTCACAAAGTGTAGCTTTGCCACTTGTACTGAATATCTCTCTTGCTGAGAAATGAGTAGCAGCAAGTCTTGGCAGCAGATGATAGTGTTCCAGGCAGCCAAGGATGAGGGAATGTTAGTGAGACTTCTGACATCTTGTTAAAGAAACATGCATGTCATTTTGTCTCAGATATGAATATACACTACAGTGGGGATGATTAAATAGAGTACTTCATATTTAGAAGTAGGTGTCTGTCTAAGAGGCGGAATCAAAATTTCCAGGACTTCTACATGTGGCAGCCAGACTTTGGCTTGACTCACTCAGTACTTCTCTGAATCTACTTTCTGACACTTAGTAATTTTTGGAATACTTATTTATGCTCCAAAGACCTGCTACCTGCCTTTTTGGAGGCAAAGCCATTTTAATTTCCGTCTCTGTGTGTTAGTGACTTTGAAGGGAACCAGTGAATAGCTCTCCTTGGAGCCACTGCAGCCACTTGTGCTGCAATGCTCCCCTGTATCTGAATAAGGGGAGTATCATTCATTTCCATTTAGCACATTCAGCAAACATTTCTATTCAGCCCTTAATCTGCCTTTTGACAGACAGAACTGGACATATTATCCATTTAGGATGTCATTGTGACCTGGTTGTGGCTTTTGAGCAGCTGTCAGATGGTGACATAATTTTCAGGGGACCTTAGAAAGGTCAGACCTGGCAGGGCTACCATTTCCTGACCTGCTGGAAAGACCTGGAGCAGTTAGTGATGCAGGAGTGGTTCACTTCCCTCTTCTGAGAGCCTGAGGCAAACAGGAGGCTGGTGGAGTGAGTGCCATTGAAAAGCCTGGGATTTGCACAGAGCTTGAATCAGTGGAAGTGGTGGCCCTGTGGAGCTTCTGGTGGTGATGCACTTCCTGGCACACAGGCATGTAGAAGCAGCAGGAGTGGGTATGAGGCTGCTCAGTAGCACCAGTCATTGCCACTGGTCCTCCCTGGTGCCCATTCACGGGTGGCCTGCAAGTGCTGCTCTCAGCCATGTGCTCCAAGGGCTGAAGATCCATCCTCCTTCCCAATGACTGCTTTGGGATATCTTAGGCTAAGGACAATCTTCTTAGCATAAGCATCATTTTGCCCACATTGCTACTGTCTGGACTCTTCTTGAAAAGCAAAGTGATGGATACTGATGGAGTATCCATCCACCAGATTGACATAGGGATGCCAAAGATCCTTGGCTGGGCACTGCACTCCTCAGGTGAAATGATGCTAATGTTCATCTTCGGAAATAAATGCAACTTCTATTTTTCATGCTCTATTACCCTGGTTTCATGGTACCTTGGTGTTTCAGTAAAGAAACCTGCCATTCATCAGTTTCCAGCCAGTATATTTGTAATTAAAGAGGGACTGGAATGGTGGAGCTGGCAACCAAGCCCAGGACTGGACTTTTCCCCGGGGGTGTGCTCAGCCACGGCACACTGGTTGGGCTGCCTGGAGGCAGGGCTGCATGCAGCTCCCACCTCCTGGTGGCCATACAGCCCTGGCCAGCATCCAGCTGTGCCTGCGTCACAGGCCCTGGCTGGTTGTGCAAGTGCCCCTGTACCATGGTGACCTGCAATGGCTTTTGTAACCCAGCTGGCAGGACTCTAGGGGGCTTTGCCCTCTACTGCACCCACACCCCAGGTTTCCCCAGCAGCTTTGTTGACCACTGACCGACCTCAGCAGGAGTGGGGAAGCCCGAAATTCAGGCTTGGAAGCTCTTGGTGCTGCTGGACACTTGAAATTGGAAGTTCCCTTTTGGGCATCCGGTGGGGTTTTGGGCTTCACACTCTGTCTGCAGCCACCCTGACCTTGGGGCACCAGGATGCAGGTGGCTGAGCAGCCCCTGACCCCTCTGCTCTGGTCCAGGCATGTGAGTTGGCAAAGCCTGAAGTTTTGCTAACCCCCAGCCTTGAAGATAAGGGTTGGGAGCTGGCCATTTCCCAGGTGGACGGCTGGGCTGTGTCCTCTCCCTGGCTGTGTCCTCTCCCTGGCTGTATGCCAGAGGGGCTGCTTTGCTGAGGTAACGCAAACAAATCATGGCAAAGGCCACCAGGGCTGTGCCTAGAACAGGTTTTTCACCCTGCAAAAATATTCTACTTATTTGACAGTAAATTCCTCTGTGAATTCCCTACTTGTATTGCATCAAACATAGATTTAATTATGAATAGATTTTTGTCCTGCCAGGGCAGCTTTAGGAGACATGGAAAGGTGCTCTTCCCTCTGTGGGTACACCCTTGAGTTTGGGTGAATCTGCTGTTTTCCTCAGAGAACAGCTGAACTTTCTGCATTCATTGTTTTCTTCTTTTTTTTGAAAGAAGTTCTAGTTTTACCTCTGTATCCCAGGGATGTCAGGGGATTTGTGAGGGCTTTCCCTAACAGACTTTGGGTAGCTCTAAGTCCAGAAAACAGTTTGCAGAGAAAGTCACAGTCGGGAGCTGATCCCTGCAGGGTGAAAGCATTGCTCTGCCTGGCACAGCTGTCTTCAGGGAGCTGTCAGGGCTGTCTTCTGAATCCCTTCACTGCCATGTGTCAGCCTCCCCTGACTTCTCTTAAGCCTGTTTTGGTGCTTTACCACCCTGGGGTTCAGTGTGTCACCACAGCTCAGACCTGACTTTTGGAGCATGTGCCACCTCCATCTCCTGCTCCTGGGTGTACAGCATGGAGCAGGCAACCCATGACTGGCTCTGGCTGAGACCAGAGAGGTGCTCTGAGGCAGCAATGGTCTGAAGAAATACTAGTTTTATTATCTCTTGACTGCTTTATGAATTGCCCAGGACCCTTCTGAGCTCCTGCCGAAGGTGTTTCTTTAAGTGACATTTCATCCTCGGCTTCTTGACATGAAGTAGGGATGCACTCAGTGACTGACAAGCTGAGAGCAGTGAAAGTCATGCAATAGATTCAAGAATGTGATATTAAAAAAAACCTAGAGATACTTCTGAGGTGATTTCACGATTTGTGTCTGTTGGATGGATAAGAGGCAGTTTTGCCTCATCCTTTGCAAGGGAGCAGAGACTGCCCTGTGAAAGACCCTTCATCTCAAGAAATTAGGACCTTGTTCGACACTAAATCCATTTCTTCTGCACTGGGATGAGTCCAGGACAGCAGCAGATTCCTCCTGAGATGGACAACAAGCCCTAGGCATTAAAGTTCATGGTGGGACGACTGTCCAGGCAAATCAGAGGCAGCCCAGTGACCTAGTCCTGCAGCAAGGCAGCACAGAGCCAACCTGTGAAACAAAAAACGTTCTTGCAAATGCAGTGAAGCCAGGGTGGTTGATTGTTAGTGACTCCAGCAAGGCTTGAATGTGTGTCCTGGAGGGGAAAGGCTGTTTCACAATCTGTGACCTACCTGAGCATCCCTTCTGTGGTGCCATTCAAGATCCAAAGTCTAGCAAAGTAAAGGTCTGATTTTCACTCCAACTTGGGGCTTTTAGGGCACTGTCAAAGGGCAGCATCCTGGCCTGGTGTCAGGATTTAGCAATCCTGGCAGCACTTATTCTTTGTGGAGGGCAGACATATGCAAGAAGAAAAACTCACTCACCACAACTGACTGAAAGCCTGTCTGGCTGCTGGTGGTAGCCAAGTTCATGTTATCACCAAAGCTTCTGTAATTGCTATACTGACTTTTCTTGTAAATGTGGGAAATTACCATTTGGCTGTGCTCATGAAACAGCGTGGTTGTACCACTTTCCGTTGTGATGGCCTCTCTCCTCTTGAAGGAAACCTTACCACCTGTGCTGTCACCATCATTTAAATGGCTCAGTCAGCATGAAGACCAACTGCATTTCCACATTCTGAGACATTGTGGTTTAGGAATGGTATTCACCAATTTAGTGTTTCTGCTGAAACACCCCAGACCATGTGCTGCTTGCTCACTTTCCCCCCGCTGCCTCTGCGGTGGGATGGAGAGGAGAATTGGAGGCACAAAAAGCTAAAGATCACAGGTTAAAATAAGAACAATTCACTAGAAACAGCAATGGAATAAGAAAATTAACAGTAACAATACTAATAATGGAGTGTACAAGATAGGCAAACTATTTACATGTGATTGCTCACCACACAATTTAGTGTTCCCACTGAAACACCCCAGACCACACACCACTCACTCCCTTTCTGTTCTGCAGCGGGATGGAGAGGAGAATTGGAGGCACAAAAACTTGAGATAAGAACTGTTTACTAGAAAAAGCGAAGAAAGAGGAAAAACATTAACAACAGTACTAATAGCAGAGCGTGCAAGATACGTGAACAATTCACACGTGACTGCTCACCACGTGGATCCCAGCGTGATACAACCGCGCACCACTCAAGAAATGGCACCACCACCCTACGTCCATGGCATGAGGTGGCATCAAATAATTCCAGGGCTTTGCCTCTCCTGGCTGCTGCAAACATTAACCCTGTCCTGGCCAGAACCTGGCTGTGAGACAAGCAGGATAAATGAAATGCCAACCCATCTCCAGGTGAGATGCCCAGCAAAGAGCAGAGCTGGCCCTGCTTGCAAAACTCTTCATATATTCCCTCAGCTAGAAAACAGTGGGGTTTGACCAAAAAATAAACATAGTCCTGGGCTCTTTTAAAGGGGAAAACCCCACAGACTCATATGTCTGATGTTTTCAGGTCATGGATGGGTTTTGTATATGGTTTTGTAGCTTTCAGCATGAACTCTGTTTCTCTTTAATTGAGTGGTGTCAGGGCCAAGCTGGCTCAGTGAGCACAGTACAGCTGGGCTGGCTCCACAGCTACACATGTAGGTGTATGGCAAAGCAGGGGCTTTTCCAAAACACTTGAATTAGTAATCACTGCATCTTTTCCAACATATTGTGTCCAAACCCTTCAGTACCTTCCACTGAGAGAGATGGTGAACTCTGCAGCAGCTTATTTTTGATTAAAGAAAAAGAGCTACATATTTATAATAATCAAATATGAGATGATGGTTATGGGTGATGGCACATTTTATTTGCAATGCCACTTTTTCATTGTCTGCAGCATCAGTGCTGTGTGCTGAATGTCTTCAGTGTGACAATGTGGCAATGCCCTGCTAAGGCCGCTTGCAGGGAGAGGTAACAATTCCTTTGCTGTGGGCAGGGGCTGCTGGCGCTTAGGGGGGTCTGGGTGTTCGGGTGGGGGGTCCTGGGACCTCACAGCTATTTATTTTCTCAAATGGCATTTGCTGCAGTTTCTATTTTATGTGTTTTCCAGTTACTCTCCAGCTGTCAGTTAGCTCTGAGACAAAGCTTGGGGCTGCCTTCATCGAGTGCAGGGGTCCTGGGCTCACCCTGGAAGTTGGTGGGAAGTCTGGAACTGCCACCAAGCACTTTGGCACAGTGGCAGCTGCAGAGGTACTTGTTGCAGGAATAATTATACATTGCCTCCTTCCACAGATTGGTGGGCTTCAGCTAGCACTTAGCTGCCCCTCTAGCACTCCGAAATACCCTGTGAGCCCAGCCTTGCTTCCAATTTTAATTTCTTTGATCTCAGACAAGTGCAATGTGAGCCCCAGGTTTTTGTTGCTAGGTGAATAAATGAGTTTCTGCTGGGTAGTAATTCAGCCGTGTTTGTGAGTCACCCTTGCAGATCTCCCTTCCAGCATTTTCCAATCCCCATTTCCGCTCTCACAGGTGCAGCCCTGTATCCACACAAATTCAGGTTTCCTGCACGAGATGTCACTGTCTTTACAGAGAATTTAATAAGCTGACAGAACAGATGATTAAACTGAGTGGGGGGAAGGGGGAAGCAAGCTATTTGGAGAGGGTGTGTAAGGGACCGAAAATCATATTTTCAATTCTGTCCAAAATAAGAAGCTTTCTCTCTAAAGTTTGCAAGGGGAATTCAGTGCTGTCTGGGGAAATGAGGTCACTGAGAGCCCTTTCCAAGGAAGGCACAGGAGTCTGGTGTCTATCTTTTCATCTGTCCTTGCCTCTGCAAGGTGCAGGTGGTGGGATTAACTGTGTTTTCATCTTTCTCTTGGGGCACCGACCAAAACCAAGAATAAATAAGAAAAAAGTCCACTGATTGACACAAAGGAAAAATTTTCACCTAGTTTCTGGAGTTTCTTTAAAAAAAAATCGCTGGGTTGAGAAGAGTTTTAATTAACCTTCTAATTAAGCTGACAGGATGAATAGACTACAAAGCAATGAAGTAGTAGCATGCAATGGGTAGTTTTTGGTGGCTATATTAACTTTTGTGTTTGTGTTGTCTTAGCTGGAAAGAAGTATTTTGTGTGTGGCATCATGCCATTCTTCCTTCTCCTTTTCCTCCAGGTTTTTAATCAATCAAAGGATGCTTCAGCCAGCTAGTTATGGCAGTAATAAGCAGTGCTTTAGGCAGTGTGGATAACAAGACAAATCTGGCTTTTGCTACATTTTATTTACATTCTGGTGTGAGTTTAGCTTCACAGATGTCCGTGAAATTACAGAATTTGCTTCCTTGAAGATTTTACCTTGGAAAAGAGCATGGAGAGCTGGACTTTGCTACACTGGGAATATTGCTTCTTTTGGATTTGGCAGGTAATGGAGCATATAAACACACTGCTGTGCCAGATCTGCATGGCCTTATCAGGTCTCATCAGGGTATTGCATCTCTCCTTGCCTGACAGTGGACAATTTCTGCCCCTCTCACTGTGTCACACATCAGCCTTGGGTGCAGAGCAGAAAGCATTTGTGGTGTGTCACTTCTTATTTTCCTGTGAGTTGGCTAATATACACAGCAAGAGGGTGAGCAGGTTTCATGGAACTCCCTTTGATGTCCTAGCACTTGCATACTGTTAAGTTTGGAAATAGTTAACACTGCTACCCAGAGGCAAACCTACCAAGCAGTCCTATTGTGCTGGTTTGACTGTAAACCAGCAGGGGAAATTAACCCCACACAAATATCTCAAGAGAGATTTAGGTCAGAACTACAATTTTAATAAAAAGGTTAAAATAAATGCAGGAATACAGAAACACTAGCCTAAACAAACCGACAAAGTCACAGTACAACCTGGTACCCTGTTGACCAGGGTGGTAGCTGTATAGTCAATTAGGCACTGTAGAAAGGCCTGGTCTGCTGAGTATCGAGTGGTGGTGGTCCTGTCCTCTGGTTGTCCAGTGATGAAGGGTCCAGTTGTGGTGGTTTGCAGTCCTCTGGCTTTCCAGTCATCCGGTAGTCTCATCCTGGTGGTCCAGTCCAGTAGACCAGTGTTCTGTCCCATCCCAAAGCCTACTTTTATGTCGTGTTTCTTGGTTGGTACCTCCCCCAGGGGTGGGGATTTCCACAATGGAAAGTGATGTTCCCAACTTCTGTTGGTTGGTTCGGTAATGGGCTCGCATGAGCTCAGTCTCAGGGAACAAACAGTTTCTGACATTCTGTTGGTTGGTGTTTATCTGGTTTGGTAATGGGCCATTAATGGAGATAATCTACGTAGGATGGGTGGTGCTTGCGGTTGGCTGGACTGGTTGTCTCAGTTAAGATAAGGAGTCCCCACTTCACATGAGCACAGTCTCAGGGAGCAAATGACCCAGCTTATTAAGGAAATATGTGGGTGGTGATAGAATACATCCTTTTTTGGTTAACCCAGGACACCTATCTATTCAGTAAGGATAGGAACTTTTGGTTTTGGATTACATCCCTGGGGGTATTTGATGAAATTGATTTCTTCAGCGACTCTGCTTCTCCAATGGTGGAATTATCACAGAATCACAGCATTGTTTGGCTTGGAAGGAACCTTAAAGATCATCTAGTTCCACCACCTTCCACTAGACCAAATTGCTCAAAGCCCCATCCAACCTGGAGTGGGGTACAGGTACCAAAACCCTCAGTATGACACCGGCAGACTTAGCAAGGAGGTATGTTGTCCTTTATATTTTTGGTTACTAGGATGCAAGGAAAATTCTTTATCTAATGCAAACTTTGTGTCTGTTTCTAAAGTGCATGTATGTCTCTGTTGAGACGAACACGACACGTACAAACTCATAAGAAGGTTAGGGGAAGAAAAAAGCATTTATTCAAAGTACACACATCTTATATAGACTCTTAAATGTTACGATTCGTATTACTTATTAATTGGCTACTAAATCAATACAATATACCCATTGGCTATATTAACTACAACATTCTATTATTAGTCACCCATAACATCAGTGCCCAAGCATCCAGAAAAACACCAGGGGCAAAGTTGCTGTTAAATTCTTTCCCTATTGTTTACAGTTCTAGCTCTTGTTTCTCACAGGTAGAAGTGTACTGCACTAAGATCTATTTTGGAGCTAGCAAGGCTGGTAGGCCTGCTATGTATCTCCACAGTTCCCCCTTTTTTGTTTTCAACCAAAAATGCAGCACTTATGGTCCTCTGCAGGGCCCTTTGCAGACAGGCACAATGGTTAAAACAAGAAGGATGACGATCACAATCAAACATCCCATCTTCAGGAGATTCTTGACCCATGCAGTAAGTCGCCAATTACCGAACAGA
>VZRJ01007378.1:0-70254 GCA_013397565.1 Ptilonorhynchus violaceus | reverse complement strand
TAGCTTTGGGTGAGGTTGTTGTGTGGAGATCTGTAACCCTTCTGAGCTGCACATGCACTCATTAGCTGCAGGCACATTTGCAAATGTGTTGGTTTTCTCTCTTATCGCTGCCAGTCTATTAAATAAAGACCAGGTTCCATCCTCAAAGCCATGCTGCTGTGTTGCCTCCTACAGGAATGTGCCTTTTTACCTTTCTAAGAGCTGTCACGGCCCAAGGATTCTTTATCAGGTTTGAGGAAAAGACCAGCTGTCAAATTAACAGCTTCGAGGGTTGCTTTTTATTTTACTTTGATTTCAGGAAATTAGTATTCAGCCTCTAGCAGTAATCTTATTATCCACAAAATCTAAAAAATCCTTGCAATTCTCCATGTGTGTGTGCAATGCCAACATTATGTGAAAAAAAAATGAAAAACCTTTTTGTCTATGTTTCACTGGCTCTTTCTGTCAGGTGATGCTGAAGATATTACAAGGGCATCATAGACTTTAGGATCAGTTTGACTGTAAAGGCTTGTGAAAAAAAACCAACAAACCATTACTAGTAATATTTAGTTATTAAATGGAAAGTTCTCATAGAGTCCTCTCTCATTTTGGTCCAAATAATCTTACATTGTTGGAAGTAAAAACAGAACCTGTGCTTGCATGCAAAACGTGTGTATGTGATGTAGAAATCATAGGAGGACAAAATGCTCCTCTTTTCCCCAAAATAACTAAAGAGCAGAGCAAACCCTTCATTAGCTCTTTCTTCCCCAAATATTTCTGTATTTGGAACCTTACTGCAATCTTTTATTTGTTAATAGTTTTTTGTTTTTTATTAAAAGTCAGTTTTATGGCATTGTTGAGATTTCAGGATGTGATCTTGTATGGTGCCTCTTCCAGTGAGAGAGGCATGGATCAGAGAGGAAATGTGTTGCATTCTGTGGATACTCTGACTGCTGCTGTGGGTTTGTTGGCCAGAGAAATGTTGGTTTTCTTTTTCTTAGTGGATTTTGGGAGGTCTTTTTCCTTTTTAACGTTTCTGAATTGGATGAAAGAAGGGAAAACTGGGGAGGCAGACATGCTACCATTGGAAAGTGAATCAGAAGTCAATCTTGGGACACTTCTAACTGTACTGCTGAGGAGTAAAATATTCAAAAATAACAGCTTCTTACTATTACTGGCATGACACAGAAAGTTTGGGGTCAAAGTGGTGTTACCAGCGCTTGGAAGCTCTCAGTAGTACAAAAGTTGCTGATATAATCCTGACAGCTCTGGGATTTTGCATTCCTTAGTAAATCCTGTCTCAGATGTCAGGGTTTGGATTTTATTTTTCCCTTTTCCTCTTAACAGTATGTTTACAGGATTCACAACAATATCTCAGGATTTGTTCTTCTTGTAAAGCCGGTAAGAGTGATGTGGTTAATCTTCTTGATTGTGTTCCAAATGTATGCCCTGTTCCTCAGACTGCCTAAATAAGTATTTGGTATTAGCCAGGATACATCTCCTTGTTGCCTTCTTCACATCCTACTTTCCCAACTCTGTTTCATTTTTTTAATCACAGTGATATATGTATTATGAATGTCACTTTTATTATGCCTAATCTAGCATAGTATTAGCATAATCTCCTTTAATTTTTATGTTCTTAAATATTTTCTCTTCTCCCTTTTTTAATATAAAAAGGAGTCAATTGGACAAAAGTGAAAGAAATTCACATACTCTTTTCAGTTCTTTCTTCTGGCTAGTGTCTTTTACCATACAGCAGCAACTGCTGAAAAAAAAGTGCTGGCAAGAAGGCAGCTTTTTTTGGAGAACCCTAAGTTTACTGCATACCATTTTCTCTACTGAAATGTTTAAAAGCAAAGCTTTTCAGCAGTCACCTCTCTGTCCATTGAAAATAGAGTTCCCTTTTCCTGTTATTTTATCCCTAGATTCAGTATCTTACCTTTTTTCAAATTGAATTCCATAAGCCACTTATCTGCCCATGATTTCAGTTTAGCCAAATCCGTGAGAACTTTATTGCTTCCCTCTTGTGCATTTGTTGATTCACCCATTTCGTGTGATCAGCACATTTCATCCCTTTACTGCATTTTCCTCCTTTCATGTTGATAAAGTAAACAAAATCAATACTAATATTACAGTACTTCACAAGTCAGCTTCTTCCATTTGGATCTGCTTATTGTCAATAAGTACATTTTGGCTCTCGTAGGTTAGCTGGTTTTTATGCTCTCAAGCACCTCACCTCTTCTATCTCACATATTAAAGTGAGTACACTACAATAATTTGCAGCAATCATGAGAAGTCAGACGCTGCTTAGAGTCAGGTCTCCAAAAGGCTGAACAAAAGGTTGTGTAAGCTCTTTAAAAAGCAAAGAAATTCAGAGAGGTTATCCCTAGAGGTTACTTGTAATGAACAGAAGAGCACTCATATCTGTTACCTATTTATTGATTCCTGTCTCCATATTATGAGGCTCTTCTGTATAGCACTTGCATATGATAGGACATGATGATCTTGGCTATCCCTGGGTATGATTTTTTTATTTTAATATCAAATGTCGTGGTTACATGCCTCCATGGTGATATTTTGTCAAGATCAAGCTCAAGATACTCTGTAACAGGAAGGCAGTTTCCTGACATTTGTGTGAGAACAGCAACTTTTAACTTCAAATAACTTATAGACTGTGGTTAGTCCTTGCATTGATCACTGAAGAAAACAGACAAACAACATTAAGCTGCTGCTTTTGCTTTCTACAGAGCAGACACGGCCTATTCTTCAAAATATTTAAAATTGGTACAAAAATCAACTTCTTACAAATTATAAAATATTACATTGCAGCAATGTAATGTTTTACCTGGCATTTAATAAGAAGCCTACACATGGAGCTCCAGCTTGAATAAGAATTCTTAGTCAATGAATCTATGAGTAAAGAGCTTGTGAAAGGAGGAGAAATATCTATATGTGCCTTTCTTTCTGCTGAAATGAATGACAACATCTAGCATGAATGAATATGTTCTAGGAATTTCCTTTTGAGCAAGGACTGGATCCTGACATGAAGTTACCTTTAAAGAGGGTGTTTGGTTTTATTGTATCAATCATTTTACATAAAACATAATAGTGGGGCACAGTCTACCCTTAGAAATAAAGAGTTTCAGTAAAGAAGACAAAATCTGGAAGCAAGGGGAAGGAAGCATCAAGATGTGAAATAAACTGATTACAGTCACACTGTAAAGGAGTTCTGTTTATATGCCTTTAAATATAGTATTTTAAGACAGCCTTCAGAAAAGGCTGAGAGATCTGTATCTTCATGCAGCCTATATTGTTATATCCAGTTGCAAGTACAAATCAAACAGAATTTCTACAGTGCCCTTTGACTCCACAATAAATTCTAGACATAGAAGAGATGCTATCCTTTAATTTTCACAATATGGATGTCCTTTTCCCATCTAGAACAAGTTTATGTACTTCTGTCTGATAGCAACAAGACTGTCTATTGGAAATAATGCCTAAGAAAACTTCTAGTGTAAAATATAGTGGGTGAAGTGCTGGTTTTCATGTTGCAAGCGTTATGGGCTGAATTCATTTGCCTTTAATAAAAGAAGGCGGCAAAGAAACCCTGTACTAATACTTCACCAGAAGCAGTTCTGTGTCTAAAACTCTCTTGCTTTTGGCATTTATTTGATTCAGTTTTAATGCATTATTGCTATAAGGGGAGCTGTTATTCTTTGTCATTATTTTGGGACAGTCTTCAAGGTCTCTGGACAAAGTAAGAAGCAGGATAACAGCAAAAAGTCCAGTCTAGCCTTGTATAAATGTTTGCACTTTCACGATTACTATTCGTATGGCTATTGTTCTCTCTCTGGACTGCACAGTAAGAAAACTAAAATTGTTTTTTAAAGATGAATTTGGGTTTTTCCTCAGGACAAGAGTGAGTTTGTTTTATCTGTTACAAGTCCCACATTGCACTTTAATTAGAAAGTAAATAACAGTGATGGAGACCCATAGGGCCACAATTCACTCAGGGTTTTTGGGAGACAGCAGTGATAAACCCTCCATTTGAGGTTCATTAATGATACCGTTGCATTATTTGCTGACTGTACCCTAAAATGATTTCTTTTGTTCCAGAGGCACTTAGCCATGTACCCGTGTCAGCTGTTTTGAGATTGTAGTTGGATTAGCTGCTCCCGGTGAGGGATGCCTCTCCAGCTTTTATAACAGCTGACCGGTCTCATACACTGAATGGAGTTCAGTGTCTTTTTGGTCGGAGGCAGAGTAAATTAAATCAGTCAGATTAAGGTAGGCTTTTACTAGTAACGTGTTCCACAGGGGCCTCTTGATCTCTGCGTATAAAACATGAAGAAAATAAAATTTTATATACTTGCAGGAGTAAAAAAATCTTAGCCTGAATAGCACCTTCTTTCTTTCTAACCGACAAGCAATATCATAAAGGCAGCTGCCCAGGACATAATGTGTCTTTTAAAATGGAAGTTGTGTATGACTGAAGCATCCTTCTGCAAAGGTACCTGCCTCTTCAAAGGAGCTTCTTTGAAACAAAACTATGGAGATATCCCATACCATTTTAGGGAAGCTTATAAATGAGCCTTTAAAGCTTTCTCCCATGATTTCTGTAGAATTTATGGTAGATTATATTCCAGGGTATATATATTCTTTTGTGCAAATTGCTAAAAATTGGTTAAAAAATGAATAGATACAGTGAACCCGAGTGGAGTTCCTGCCTTCCCCCATAACAACATCAGAATGGAAATATTTTGACTTAGAACCTGAACCTCTCTTTCAGAAAATTGGCTAGTGCAGATTCTCTCTAGATGGCAGTGGAGCTCTTTCAATGATGGTTCTGCTTCCTTCCCCCACTCTTTCCATTTCTTCTGGAGACTCATTTTCAGCTGTATTGCACTATGATTTAACAGGGCTTTGATACTGTGAGATGTTGGCGGGCACAAATCAGACTTTTTTTTCTAAAAGGATAATATACTGCTTTTTCAAAGTCAATTAACACTTAGGGCAAATGAAATGGGGAAAGCTAAAGGTCAATTACTAAAGGATGGCCACAAAAATTTTTCTGGTTTACACAGCGTTTGTCCAGGGATTACAGATCACTGGAGAAAGAAAGGAAGTAGTAATTAGCTCATTTCATTTCTTGATGGTTACCAACAAGATAGTTTAATACAGCTTATCTCTTTTGTTATTATCAAGTGTTAGACTGGTGCTAATAATCATTCTGTCCAGCTCCAGACCATGTTTTTTCAAGGCATTGTACCTCCATCACAGTAGCTGTGAGGTTGTTGTGGCAATTTGTGCACCAGGCAAAGGTTAGCAGAGAGAATAGCTTTAATACTTCAGGTTTGTAGTGCACTTAGTAAGCTTTATGTTTGAAAGAAATATTGTAGCTGGGCAGTCCAGCTATTAAACAAAGAAGGGCATTAAAGGGAGGGAGAGTGAGTGCCACTTTTACTGTCATTCATCATCCTATTTAAAACAAGCAGGTAAGTTAAAACTTGGCCTTTGGAGGTCTGTGGTGCTCCTTCATTGGCTAACCACCTGCTTAGTTTTCATGTCATGACTGTGATGCTGTTTTACAGGTGAACCACTATGGATTTAAAGATTTAATCAGACAGGACTCCAGCTGCTTAGATTTATGTGTCTTCATGTTACTCATCTGAGTCACTGTGGCATAAGTGAGGCAGCTCACCAGTGTAAACCACAAACACCTAAATCATTTTGAGATGTATGCCTTGTCTAGAAAAGGGAGATTCATGTCAAGAGAGCATACAGTTCAAAAGAACCCTCCATTAAAGTAACAGTAAATCCTCAAATTTAAAGGACTGTTCATGACAAAGTGAGGTAGCAGTTTTCTCTCTTGTCAGCTTAATGGTGACTACACATGAAAATGGCCAGACTCGAATCTGTGCTCTCCGCTTGTCTTTTGTCTGTCAAACAGCTTTCCAGGCAAGACTCACACTTAAGGTTGCAGCCACAGTTCATTTCTATCTTTTTTTAGAATAACTCTGGTGAGTTTAATAACCTTTTCCTTTTTGAATAAGGAGTTTCTGTTTGCAGTTACATGAAAAGAAAAAAAAGGCCAGTGTTACAGGCAGGAGGAGATTATTTCAGGCCTAACTACTCAGGGTTTTGTAAGACCATGAGGGCCAGGCAAAGCACATAATGAGCCAACTCTTGTGAGGTAAATTATTATTCTGAATGGGTCTTTAACTTGTGTGGGAGAATACACCGTGTGTAGCACTTGACTTGCGTGTAAGTAGTGACCTACCTCCTAGCTGTCAGTGGTGTTCATTTCACTGTCTGAGACAGCAGGAAAAGTAATGGAAAGTGCTGGACCTGGAAGTCATGCTCCCTTGTTTGCTGGTGTGTCGGAGAGACAAACCTGTCTCCAGCCATGAGTGTGTGTGTGTAGTGCTCTGTCTGCCCTCACCTACCTGCAGCCAGCAATCTTGATCCTTTTGTTTGAAGAGATCAGCAGCTCTGCTCTTGAGCCACGGGCACAGAGGCACGGTGCCTAATTTGTTTCCTTGAGTTTACAGAGGGAGGATCAAACGGGGAACTCTTCTTCCTACAGCTACGGACTATATCCCGCTTGGAGGATATATGTGGAGTTTTGTCACGGCAGTGACTGTAATTTTGGTGATGCCTGAGCTAGTTAGAGGGTAGAGAGGCTGCAGGTAGATTTGCCTTGCACAGTCCAGTCGAAAGAGAGACATTTTCCTGGAAAACGTGGCAGCTGCCTGGGTGCAGTGTTTTCCCTGGACTGACTTATGCTGTTGGAAAGTTGACAGGTAGGTACTGTATCTCTCCGTGGAACTGTAGCATGTAGGGCTGTTTTGGCAATGTGTCTGGGCAGGTTTTATAGCACATGTAATCTAAGTGCTTCTGTGATACGTCTTACTCTGGTTTCATGTTTCTCTTGTCATATCTACTTACCTTGCAAAAGATCTATTTGGGGCAGAAAACACGGTATTTTTTTGGACTGCTGAGTGCCCAGGAAACCAGGGCAGGTTCACTGAGCACATTCAGGTCAGTTGTGCTGTGCCTACAACTGATCTGCAAATGTAACAGAACACAGTGCAAGGGACACATTGTGAAGGAATCACATTTGTCTTTGTCCCAGAGAAATGCCAGCTTTGCTGAGGTGGCCTCAGGGTTCTCATTGTAATGACCCTAAAACAATTCTGGGGAGCAGTCCTCTGTGTGTGAACCATGTTGCCACAGTATCTGTTCTGCTGGCCACATATTGGGGAGCAAGAAATTCCAGCAGTGTGCCTGTAGATATAGATGCAGGGAGATACTCTTTCCCACAGTTAGTGGAATTGTGAGACTGACTCCCCTTCCTCCCTTTTATGGACTTACTTTTGTTCTGCATTGAATGAGATAGGATCTATGCTACGCTATTAAAGAAAAAGGAAATTTGGATGCAACTTTTGTATTCACAGCTTTGAATTGGTAAGCTTGTGAGAACAGCTGTTCTTTACTTCAGCAAAATCAGGAAACGCAGAGATGAGCAACAATAAAAAAAAAAAAACCCTGGGTGATCAAAAACAGTCCCTAAAGCTTTGTTTGTGTATAATGTCTTTCCATCTGAGCCAGCATCCATTGAAATAAATGATAGCTCCTTTTCTCTATTGTCGACAGAAACAGCTTCAGGCAAAATTGGCAAGGTATGTTAGACTGCAGTTTCCCAGTGTGTAATATTTTAGGGAACTCACTCCCCCACCCAGCATATAGAGGGTGAAATCCATTGTTTTACATGGAGTAAACAAGTGAGAAATAGATGAACTGCAAGCTTTTAAATTATTGGTATTGATGTATAGCAAGTATTAAAACATGAAATCTTCCCTTATGAGCTGATGGCGTGATTCAGTTCAAACGACCTTAATAGATGCATAAATCCCAGGATGGTTTATGGCCATTACCATTTGTGACTCTTCATAGTCCTTCTCGTGAGCCACTCAGGTCAGAATCTTTCAGAAAATGTGCATTTTATTCTGTAATCCAAATAATCATGTAGCTGTAGAAAAGTGATTTATGATTAAAAAAAAAGTCTGCAGAGAGTCGATAAGTAATGAATTTGCACTCCTTGTTTCCTTGATCCCTGGAAACAGCAGACCTGAGCTATGAATGTGTGTTCATGGGATATTTCTTGTATTTCAGCCTCAGAAATGGTTTACCCATATGGAAAAAAACTCTTGGTATATGTATATGTCCTGTAACCAAGAGAACATAAAATACTATGGAAATCTGGAGCAGCTCATTAATTACTCGTAAAATTGAGTTCACTGTGAGCCACATATTGAATGATGCTGGATTTATTTTATATAATTCATACAGTGTTTATATCACATCTCCTATGGAATGAGTATTAAGTCAGGAAGTTTACTGTACCTTCCTTGTCAAGCAGATACAAGTTAGTCTTCTGAGGGTGCAATATTATATTCCCACATTGCTGAAGAAGAGATCAGTGGCCTCCTTTCTTGACAAACTTTAGAAAATCTGTGAGATAGTCCATTTGTGTTACTCATGTGATTCTAAACAATTTTTTAAAGGAAGGAACTTTTTTCTTCCTTTTTTTTTTATAATACCATAAAGAATGATGTGCAAGAGAATATAGATTGTGTCAGAGTACTTTCAGATTCAACATTTCAATATTTCCTTCTGCTGCAATGGTTTCATTTAGAGTAGTCTTCGTTTGGTAGGGGATTTGTATATCTTTAATGAAACTGAAGAGCATGAAATGTGGTTTCCCTTCTTTTAAATGAGGCCAATCTTAGAGAAATAAAATGAGACATGAATAAATTGTTGAAGTCACAGTGCATGAAATTAAGAGAGCCCTTGACTATATTGGCAACAAGTTTTTTCTCTAGTATTTTGATGACCATATAGCTAAGTGGTTATGGGCTAATTGTGAGGAGGGTTTTTTTGTTTTGGCTCCTATGCCTTTGACAGAAATATTGGCTTCAAGTTATTTTGCAGATTCTGTGGTCCTGATCCCACAGTTGTTTTGAAGCAGATGGAGCCTCCTGGCTCCAGCCAGGTTTTCTGTGTATAGAAGTAGCTGCTTGTTGATTTAAATATACCTCCTTGCAGGCAGGTACATTGAAATCCACAGGGCTCAGACCTGTGTCCTTTCCTGGAGACACAGAACTGCAGAATCAGAGCTATTAGGATTTTTGAAAATTTTCCATGTAGTTGTGAGTTCCCAGTCCTCTGTGAAAGATGTAGTGCAGTGCAGTGGGGTGAGTTAACCTTGGCCAAAGGCCACCCAGCCTCTCTCTCACTTCACTTCCTCAGCAGCCCAGGAAGGGAAAAAAAAAATAGGATGAGAAAGCTAATGGGTCAAGCTAAAGACAGGGAGGCCACTTAGCAGCTAGTGTTGCAAGAAAAAGAGACCTTAATAGATGCATAACTCGAATTACTATTTTATTGCCAATTTAGGTAGATAAGAGTAGTTAGAAAAAAACCCAAATATTAAAACCATACCAGTCCTTCCATATCTCCCAAGCTCATCTTTATTTCTTTATTTTTCCACCCCCAACACGAGGGGGTATTATGGGGTTCTGAAAGTTTTCCTTTCAGAATTATCTCCCAAGAACTCTGCTTTTTCTGAAGTAAATCACAAAACACTCTCAATGTCCTCTAGCAAATTGTACACTCTTCCATGTCTTCCGGAGATTAAAGAATGACAGAGTTCTGCAGGAAAAGAAGAGAGAGAAATTAAAAGGATTTAAAAAACCTGAGGACTTAAAAAAATGGGTGAAAATCATATTCAAATAAATTGAATTTATAGTAGGGTAAAGAGTGAGAAAGGGAAATTAAACGTTCTAAGAGTTGACAACAAAGATACTCTAACTTTGCAAATTCTACCTTTTTGGACTACTTTGGAAATATTTTTTAAAATGGAAAAGAAGTCCTGATTTTCTGCTACAAAAAAGGAAAAAAAAAAGCCAAGAGATGCTTTAATGAATAGAGCCCTAATTTTAAGTGAGTACTCTTCGGAACAGAAAAGAATTCTAGCATTTTTGGCAAAATAGAACTTTTCTGGTTTAAAGAACATTAACAGGTGTCAGGTTTTTTTTTGAATTGTGACATTTCCTCATTCATTTTAAGCTTGGAGTGTCTCTGGGCTCTGTTTCAGTACCCTAAAAGAAAAGTGTGATATTCTTGATCACAGTAAGTTTGTGATTTAGGAGTCCCTTGATATTAGCATTTTATTAGCAATATAGTACTGCTGTTGAACTTCACTTATAGACTCACTGACTTCAGTGGGATTGCCGTGCTGTGCTGTTATGGGACCTAAATCACAGATTCCCTGAAAGCAAAGGGAATATATTGATTTAACCTGCTGAAGATCTGGCCTCACATGCACACAACCTTACTTATTTAAATCAAAAATTCCGTGTCCCTTGTGGAATTCTAATGGTTTTAGAGATAAATCTCCAGCCATGGTTGCATGGTAACGCATTTGTGTTGGTGTTCAGGATAAGAGAGGTTTCAAACTTAGTGAGTTCATAAACCTGTTCTATATCATTTTAACAGAGAAGATGGGAAAAGGCTAACTTTTTTTGATGAGGGTGCAGTGGGAATCTCTGAGGTCTGTGAAGAGTGTGGCAGAGAAGGATGTTATTTGGTCGTCTAGCTTAAAGTGCTATCAGTGTAAGGCTGACTGTATGTGGTAACTAAATAGCAAATCAGAAACCCCTGTCGAAAATGCTCAGTCTTGGAAATTAAGTATCAATTCATGTAAGAGGAAAACGATGGCAAATCAGAAATACTGATGCATGAGAATGGAAATAATTGTGATTTTCATGAGAAGATTGCCAGTTTGCAGGATTTAAATTGCATACAAACTGGATTTTACATCTCTAATTGAAGATGTGTTGCCTTAGAGGTTTGACTTGACATTGACAAACTTCAACAGAATACAGAGACAGGAAAATGGGCTTTTGTTTGCCTTGAAAGTGATTAACTAACTTGTATGTGATGTTCCTTTTATTCCTGGGGATGCCAGTGGGGCAATAAGGTTGCTTCTGCAGGAGATTAAAGGTGCTAGTTACGCAGCAGTGGTAAGAGGTATTGAAGCACAAACAGGCCATCCAGAAAGACTCTGATTTCCCAGAGAAAAACCTCTTATTTTCTAAGATTATAACAAGTACAAAGGAGGATTTTGGAGTGATGATATTCACGAGGTTTTCTTTTTAATGAATAAAATTCATCCTATAGAAGACATAAAATGTTTGATTGATTTTATTATTTCAAACTTTTTGCTCATTAGCTTAGGAGGTTTGTATGCATTCAGGAGAGCTTCCTCCTGTATAGGCATAATTTAGGAGTCATGCATTTTTTGAGGCGATATATCAATGTTTATTACTCATATTTATTAAAATACGATATATATTGCTAATTAATGGCCTTTTTCTGCTGCCTTTTTTTTTTTCCCAAAGACCCTGTATATTTTCCTTTCTAAAATTTGTACATAATCCTGGGCTTTTTTTAATATTCAAAGGACAGAAGGGATTTCTTCTATATCTGGTAGGATCACTTACTTTTTTTCAAAGGAGTCACTGCTAGGTGATATAAGATGATGTAATTTCTAGGGGATGGGCACTTTGTCAATAAAAGTTAAGGCATGATATAAGAAGATAAAAAAGTCTGAATTCTAAGAAAAAGGTGCTGTTAGATCAAGGACATTGTCCTTTTGATATGGCTAAGCCAACACTGAGTTGTCTTTCCTGAAGCTGGCTTTGAGCAGAGTCAAATTTTTTTGCCTTTGGCTTTAGAAGCATGTGAAAGGGTATTTTGCTTATTTTTATTATTTTCTTATATATTTATTTTTATTCCAACGCTATCCTTTGGCATGTATTATGTTGCTACTGCTTTATATAGATAAGAAAATTACAGAAACTAGTTGAAGAAAAGTGAATGCTCATGTTAAGAGAAGCATAACATTGACAGTCTCTCCTAGCCTGGAGACTGGAAATGCAAGAATTCCATTCTGTTCTAGGTCACACACTCAGTTTCTTCTATTTATTTGAGAAAGGCAGGAGATCAGCAAGAAATTGCAAAGTAACCCAGATTTTCAAGTGGCAGTTTCGAGAAATGAACAACAATAATGTGTTTTAGAGACCATGAGATGATCATGGTTTATAGGGGTTTTCCAGAGAACTTTATTAAATAAAGATATGTTTCCTGACTGTCATCTTGAGATTTACATTGACTGTTTAATCATCTTGTCTTGTCGCTCTTCTGAGCAGGGGGAGAAATGAATGTAGATATAGCAGATCTATAACAAAAAATAATGCATGGCTGGCTGCTCAGCACATGGATTTTCATCTGATTGTAGTCAAGGATGAATGAGTGGGTTATTCATGCCCTGTCTAAAATAAATTTGCATTTATGAAGTGGCAGAAACAGGATGTCTGTTAAAGTGCGGGGTACACCAACAAGAGCTTCAGTGACTAAACTGTCCATGGATATTATTAAATCCTAGGGACTAAAAAAGGCTCAAAGAACCTTGTTGTAGTTTTATGAATATTAGATTTTTGTCTTCTTTACCTGAACTGGTTTTCCCTATACTCTGTGTGTAATCCTGGGATTTCATAGTTTGCTCACAGAGTGAGAGCCTCAAGTATGAGTAGCCCTTAGGTTAAACATCTCTTAACCATGGAGTTTGTGGAAGCAGAAGATTCCCAGAACAATTAGTAAGTTTGACTGTTTTTGCACTGGCTTCTTTTATTTTAAATTTGCAAAAAAAAAAGCTGAATATCTAGCCAAATAAAATAAATCTTCTTATTGGAAGCAAATTTACATAAAATAATCTCTCTAGCAAAGAATACCAGCATACTTTGCACATAGCAGAATGGTAAAATAAGAATTATGCCCCTTATATAAGTTTTATCAATTCATTGACATGCTACACCTGCATCTACAGCTTAGCATATTAATCACATATAACACTTTTTATAAACTACATTATATCATACTAAATTTTTAGAGTCCAAGGTGATGATTTTGTTGAGAGTCTTCCTTTGTGTAAAAATACCTGTTTTTCTAAAATATCCCGTTTATGGGACTCTTCCCAAGAAGGGAGAGCTCATAAAACCTCTAATCTCTTTGAAGGAAATGGATACTTTAAAAAAAAAATAGAGAGAAATTATGAATCCAATCCATCCCCAGACCCAGACTGGATTCTATTGACTTGCATCTGAAAGAAAACATTGTGTTTCTGAAGGTAAGAATTGAATGTGTGCTACTTCTTTCCCATTCCATTTGAAACAGTAATACAGCCTGTTGATTTGTTACTTTGGCACACCTTCGTTTAGGTATAAATTCTTCAAGCTTCTTTAGAAAATAACTTTTGTAACGCAGAGGCTTCCCTGAACATTATTTTTAAAAAGTGACACTAGGTTCTTTGAAGATTTTTGCTGAGTTATTTGGGACTTCTGAGGTTAATAAAAAAAAAAGGAGGCTGAAACTATCTGGTAGTCACTTGTTTATTCTTCCTGTTTGGGAAATGCAGATGATTTAGTTTCTATTGGAGACTCTGTGTATGCCATATTGTATATATTAGGCTGATGCTTATTATATCATGTTAAAAAGTAAGGTTGTATCACTTTATCTCAGTTTCTAGGTTCAGCAAATTAATTATAATGCAGGTCACGTAGAGTATGGACCTTTAAGTGAAAGTATATTTCAGATACAGAAAAAAAAACAAGCCAGTGATTAGAATCCAACTTACCTTGCATTGACAGCAGCCAAGTAATTTATTAAGCCTATGTAGCAGGGTAACACGGCAACATCACACTTGTTTGAAATTTTGGCCAAGTCTGACAGATGTTTTCAACTCATTGTCAATCTCAAATATGTTTTAATGAGTTTCAAGTGGCTGCAGCTCCTCGCTGCAGATGTCACTGTTACTGAAACCATGAAAAGAATCTCTGGAGCAATGACAGTGTGGAAAATTCTTTTGAGCAAATGGTGTGTCAGAAGAAAGGCTAACTAGCACTGCAAGTGCTGATCCAGAGGATAATCTTCACTTTTTCATTAAGTTGAGCTTGTGCAAAATCAGCTGGGTTTATGGGAATACCCGAAATTATAGAAGCATTTGATTATCAAAAATATAGGTGAAATTTTGGAAGAGAGAATTATTCAAGGTTTTCTGCTAATTCATGTTTCTGTGTTACTCAGAAAAAAAAAAAATTGTGGAACAATCAATTTTTCTGCTTACACTTCTGTGTCTGGGTAGGAGTGAAATGAACGGAAGGATATTGACAGAGAAACAACAACAAATGTTTTATATTGGGCTGAGCAGAAATGATGCTGACCCTTCAATTGCAATAGTGTGGTAGACTCAAACTAGATCAAGTGCAAAGCATCTCTTCACAGCACTGGTATAGTTGGACAGCAGTGATGCACCATAGAGCAGATAAGTGGCAAGACTGAAATACAAGGAGTACCCAAGGTGGCAGTCCATTTCATTCTTCACCTTCATAAAATCTATTAAATTCTTTCGTGGGCAAAAGACCAAACCAATGTAAAATGAGTTTTGGGCAAACCCAGTTTCGGTAGAAATTAGGGAAGTGATTGATTGAGCCTTTTTATTCAATGTTCTCTTAATTTTCCAGTTGGCCATAATCTGGCCAAATGAGTATATTTTTCTGTTCTTCCTAGCTCTTTCTCCTTTTTTGCACAACATTTGCAGTGTTAGAAGTCCACTATGTAGTAGGATATATTTTGATATTTTGATGTATTAAAAATTGAATACATTTGCAAGAAACCACTTAGTATGGAGAATGGATAGGTTCTTTTCATCCTGCTTAAAGCAAGAGCATGTTTATCCCTGAGGAGGAGATAAATTTTGAATGCAAATCATTATTATTTTCATTGGTCAGTTGGATATGGGTATCATTATGTCATTTAACTTATTTGTTAACAGCCAGACTGAAATACCATTCAATTTCCCAGTGAAGGGAAATCCCAATATTTCAAGCTTAATCATACTAAAAATCATCATGAACCAAAAAAAAAATCCTGGAAATTAATAATTTAGAGGTCTATTAGTTTATCTGTCAGTTACAGTAATACTTCATGTATATGTGTAGTTTTGAAACAAAAACTTTGTTCAAACACAGCTATGTCTGGACAATTTCTTTCTTCCTTTTTTCGCAGTCTTTTTTTGGTAGTATTTTTGTTTTTCTCTGTTTATTGTCATCTGAGCAACCCATGCAGATGGTGAAAAACTTTTCCTAATAGACAGAAGAAAATGTTTTGGAAGTATGAACCCGTAGGTTCTTTGTTAATAGTCTTTGTTGTCATACTGGTCAAAGTATTCTTTGCAGAAGCTGCCTGTCAAATGGAGTTCAGTATTGACCAAGGTATGACATTCAGTTTTATGTAAGAATTGCTTGGAATTGAGCATGTTCCACAACATCTTTTTAAAATGTTAATAACTCACTAAGTGTGCTGACAGGAAGCTTTGCCTGCTTTAATGGCTCTGTAATGTGAGGAAAGGAAGAGGGATTTAGTTGTGAAGAGAAGATGGCCAAAGCATTTTTTGGTTTTAAGGATTGCTGCTTTAAAAATAATCATGCCAAATTTTGTCTCTGGTGGACCAAATAAACTAGTGTCCAAATAAAATATTTTTTCAGAATATTTTTGCTAACAATAAAACCACACGAAAGCACTTTTTGCAGAACACCTTGAGTAAATGTCTGGGATGTACATAAAATTTTAGTGTATAGACATTCAGAAGGAAAGAAACAGAAGAGACTGGGAATTCGGTTCTTTTATATCAAGGATATCAAAGAGGACAGAAATTTGTCAAAGGGTTTATTTTAGTTTCTGAAATAACTAAACTGTGTCAGTACAAAAGGATATGATTTAAGAAATTACTGTACTTATTATTAGGCAATTTAAGATCTGTATTAGATATATGTCACTGTGAAAATTGTTCCTTAAACCAACCTCTTTAGGAATATGGTCCTTTGGCTGTTGCTTATATCAAGCTTGTTTAAACTATGTAACTAATTTTTGGCCTTTTCTTTTTCTTTCTGTAGTGTTACCATATGAAGCACGCCCTGTTCACGGCTGGGGACCATGAGAACAAGAAGTTCATGACCAGAGGTACTACATAAATCCACGAGACTTCTTTGCAGCCAGCTACAAAAAAGAAAATAAATGAGTGCTGAAGTGGTTCCAGCAGGTTTGAAGGTAAGAGGACAAGCAGGAAATAAGTGCTGTTTCAAGAAATTTGGTGCTTGCAAATTTTGATATTCAGCTGTGTAATAATTAGTAACACCATTCTCAGGTAATCTCAACCTATCAAAATCAAGTACACAATTTATTACTTTTCTTTTATCTTCAGCCCAAAGAAGAAAGGACAAATTTCCAACATTTCAAATCTGTTTCACTGCTCTGTTCACCTGTTCAAATTCTGTTGAATTTTCTGGAAAGCTTGCATAAAAAAGCACCAAGTTGCTTTTTCACCACCATAATTCCAGAAGAGTATATTCTGATTCAGTTACTGTGAAAGCATATCTCTGAGAAATTCAGCATTAGAAATCTGGGTTTGTGTTTCCATTGGAATAAACCACACTCTGTATTTCAGCTTACAAGAAGGAAACCCAAGCATTTTCTTCAGAAGGCCCTGGTACTTTTGAAACACATGCTGATTAGTACTGGTGTGTCACCAGCTGGAACTACTTGAACTAGAGAGCACTTTTTATTCCTCCCCTCTCCTTTGCTAATTGGCAAGTATATTTTCTGCCTACAATCAATGGCTTTTATCTTCTGAGTAATATTTGTAAGTGAGAAGAAATATTACAGCAGCTAGAGAAGATATTGATTTTAAGCAGAAAATAGCCTTTCCAAATGCCACTCTAGATGACTGAAATTTGTGACATCACTAACATGGCCAATAGACCTGTCACTTGCTAAAATAAAAAATGAAGATGAGTAAATATGGTTCTTAATTTAGCTTCTGTATGAGCCATGGCACACAGACAATGGAAGGATCAAAGGAGGTATCACATAAAAAGACCAATCTCTTGAGCTAGTAAGTGAAAAAAGCCCAACTGTCTATTGCATAAGAGAGCATCAGATACTCTGCTTTGTTTTAGGAAGGAAATTGGAGTAGCAAATATAACTTTGGCTATCCTGAAGGCCAACAAGTAGTTAACAGTGCTCTTGCAGCCCATGGGTAAATATATGTGTTGCTGTACTGTTCTAGTACCTCACAGCTGATGTTCTTTCAGTCTATCCACCATGGTCTTTCTGAGCACCATCATCTCTATTTCCAGTGATCCTTGTCAAGAATTGGTTATTTTAGCTACTATTGGAAATACAGAATGGAGAGTAATGGGAGCAAATTTCTTGGAGGTGGTGTGTCCAGCTGAGAGCCTGCTCAGTTTTGTAGAGGTCAAGAAAAGAGCCAATACCCTGTTCTGGTACTTTTTTTTGTCATAAGTGCTCTCTGGCTGTAATGTATGTGTGTTATCATCCTGAAGAACTAAATAGAAATACTTTTTTTTTTATAAACTTTGCTTTGTGAAAGCTCTGGCAAAAGGAAGAGGAATGCAAGATTTCCTTTTTTTTTTTTTTTCCCCTGATATATGTCAAGTTTGGAAATATCTTTGCATTCTTGAGGAAAAAGTTGCTTTCTAAACTGCTGGACCAGCAGTTTCTAGACTAGTAATCTGAATTTGTCCCGTGACAGTACAAATTCCAAAAATCTCAGTGGAAATGGCTGATGATAAGAGGCTTGAAAATAATCAGAGATAGGACTTCTTGAGAATTATGAAGCTCAATACTTAGATTTTAAGTTGAAGCTTTCATTTGTCTGCAAATCATCTTACTAAGAAAAACACTCAAGTTATAGCTTAGCATCCCACCATGTCTACAGCTTGGTTTTTGAAGTACTTGAAGCACAAATGTCTTATCTCCCATTCCATTCTTAAGTGTTGTACATCCCATAGCTGAATCTAGAAGCTATGAATGTAGGAATATCATAGGAAGAGCTGGTGAATGCATGATCCCCTGATTCTCTCTAAAAGATGTTTCTGTAAGATTTTAGGGTCATCATAAAAGATTTTCTCTGTAGCCCCAACCTTCTATTTAAAAGTTGCTGCTGCTTGAATTTTATAGTAGGGAGATCCATGAGAACTGGCCTGGTTTCCCTCTCTGCAGGTGGCCCTGTGCTCCTGCTGAATATTTTATGAGTGATAAACAGGAAAGAAATACACTAAGAATATACAGTGAAGGAACTGCCATATCAACCTCTGTCCATTCAGAGGTACTTCTCTGAAAAAAAATGTAAAATATAAGCTGCAACCTGTTGCCAGATACTGTAATAAATTTTACCCTGTGATGTGAATCCAAATTTCACAGAAAAAATATGTCTATGTCAGTGATCTTCTGCGTGAACAGTGAAGGTGGAATTTCTAGTTAGCATTGTCTGCACAGCTGGAACAAGATGATTGACAAGGGAAAACGGAGCATGCATGATCAATGATGTTGTTTTGTGATCTGTGTGTGTTAGTTAAGTCTCTTGTAACTACTGAGTAACTACTCTGTTTGCTTTTGAGCAGCTTCAGTGTGCCTGCTCCCGTGCTTGGCAAAGATTTTGTCCTCTAATGAGATGAACATTTCTGGTTTAGTTTTTATTTCGGTCCTTATTTTGAGGCTGCTTTCTAAGAAGTCATGACCTTCTGCAGGTGAGGTACGTATCTCATTAGAATGCTGTTTCTTTTTCCCATGAGTGCCTCTGTGCTCTATGAAAGCTACACAGGTAGCCCCTACCATGGAATGTGTTTAACCTTAATTTCAAGACTTTGTTGGTCTAGAATTTACATAGTATATCAATGGAGGAAGACAGGCCCCCACATATTAAAGAGACTCAAAATATTAAGACGTATGGAAGTGAATTCTCCTGTCTTTCTTCTTCAGCTCTCAGTGTTAGGGCCTTTGGAATGCAGTACCTCAATACAGTAAAACTGGCTCATGGCATTTCTTTGCACTTTGTTTGAAGCAGAAGGCTGATGAGCATTTGAATATGTGACCATCTTGGATGTGTAGGTTTTAGAGCTAAGAATTAATGACGTTTTATAACCTCAGTGGAAAGAAGCTTCAGTAGGCTGTGCTGAAAAACCCTCTTTTGATATTTGAAAATGGAACAGCCAAAGAAAGATTTAAAAAAAAAAACCAATACGCTACAGGCTTCATCTTGCAAGCTTTCATAAAAAGGTGAGATGAAAGAAAGCAGATGGATTTATCTTTTTGCTTAGCAGCAAAACTACGAATCATATTCATTTAAACACATCTCTCGGCCAAATATAGCTTGAGAGTAATTCTGTAAGATTTATGAAGTCAAGCGAAGTGATTAGGTCTGATGTCATGAAATAATATGAAAATAGGATATCTCATGTGATTTCAATATTTCAGACTTGAGTCCATTAAATACAACTGTCTGATGAAAATGCTATCCAGTGTTCCAAAAATTTTCATTTTCATATATTCTTCAAGATGGCACAAAATTCTTATACCTTTCAAATTTGCATTTTCAGTAATCTTAAATATTACTGAAATAATTTTCAGAGGACAGATAATATTGGGCCTTTGAATTTTTATTTAATGGTCAAGGTGAATTTTAAGCTTTTAAGACCGTTTTCTTAGATATTAGTCTAAAAGGTCTGTTTTACACATTAAGGCCATCTATACAGTACTCTCTTGAGACACAAAAGCCTCAGACAAAATGCATGGTGTAAGATATTTAATAAGATGCTCACTTTCATCTTTCTGTAACACCCAAAAGTAGGTCTGCAATGCCATAAAAAAAGTGAGGCATTTCCTGTTGCATCAAGGCTCTCAGATTTAATTCATTCTAATGAACTCTCTCTAAGCTCCTAAAATGGCAAATTTCTATTTATTCAGTTCTACAAACTATCTGTTTAAATGTGGTTAGGTTCCCGTGCACTGTATCATATAAGATTCTAACTCTCATTGACTCGGTAGGAATCAGATGCCAAAAATTCTTCGGTAGGTTTGCCTTCTTTTACAAGTTTGACTACATATAGAATTCAGGACTTATTATTTACCTAAGTCCTGTTTTTATGAGTGATTTAAAGCCAGTTTGAATAAAAAGACTGTAATAAACTTGCCTTCTCAAAATCACAAATGTACCTAAATCCTATTGGTTTTACTGGAAGTTGGGTAGGTAAATGCGTATTGGATATGATTACTTTCAGATTTTTCACGTTAGTTACCAACATATATTAAATGAGGAATGTATGGAAGAATTTTATTGCTTTGCTTACTTGTATCTTGTACTATTTAAAGCGCAGTGTACTTTCTGGAAACCTTTACAAGGTTTGTGTACTGTTTGTTTCAGCTGTCACATGCCTTTGAATTGATTAATTGGTAGCCCAAACCACAGCACCAGAAGAGGATGTCCTTGCTGATGAGCCTGGAAGATCAGGTCTGAACAGGCAGCGTGCAGTCCTAGGGATGTGTGCTGCAAAATCTCGATTACACAAACATGGCAGGTAAGGATGGCTTGTGCACAAGAAGAGTACTGGGCACTAGAATCTAGGAGAAGTGTGGTAGTTGTTGAAGTGCACAGTCTGAGTGCCCAATTGTCAGAGGTCTAACCATTTTTTTTAGAGGTGGGTTTGTTGATATTACAATGCGAAATTGTGTTTGTTCAACTTGAAGCTGATGGCTGTGATTTAGCAGGAAAGAAGAGGATACCAAATCTAGCAGGTTTGTTCTAATGACATTGATCTCAGGTAGCATAATCTCTTTCCTAGGTATACTGAAGAATAAAAATCAAGAATTTTTATAATGGGTATGAAATTAGGGGGAAAATGAATAGCATTAGTGATGCCAGGAGTGTCTGTAGGGAGAGAATGATTAATAACAATCCTTCTCAGTGACCTCTTTCCCACGGAAAATCTGTGTTATTATGAGTAGATTGTCATGGTTTAGGAATGGTATTCCCCAATTTAGTGTTCCCTGAACACTGAAACACTCCAAACCATGTGCAGCTTAATAGGTGGGGGGAGAACTCCCTGAGAACTTGCACTGCATAGATAACAAACGTTTCATTAATGTTATGACCCAGATATCAACATTCTTAGAGCGATGCCTCTGCCTAAATTAAGGTGCAAATGAGACAGTATGGTAAAGTCAATTGTGCAAATTTTTATTTAACAGTAAATTTTGAGGTAAAGACAGATAGAAAGAAACAGGAAATAAGAGTAGAAAGGTATATAGTCACCACTCATTGGATATCACAACTTAATTGTTGCAATTTTGATGTCTGATAATCACTGTCTCAACCCACCAGAGGCGAGGAAACGCACCAAAACGCCAAACTTCTGTGGGTTATATTTGGTCAGGTTCAGGTGGGAACGCTCAGGTAACTCCCCTGGGGTGCAGAGTTTCACACTGAGTGATGAAATGCTTTGGATCAGGAGATACTTTAGGAATACTTGATGGTCCATGACGCCTCCTAAGGCACCAGAGCTGCCTTTCATGATAGCAGCTGAGTCAATAATGGCCCATCAGCAGATATTAATGACTCAAAATAACTCACAAGAAGCCTTAATCTTTCTATATTGTATACTGAGGAGTGAGGTGATCCTATGTATAGCTACTTGAAGATACCTGGTTTGTGTTGGTTTATGACATTTTGGAAAGACTAGGTTCAAATCATGATGTTAATTGTTAGTGATGTCTTGAGTGAGTCTCTCAGCCAAGACTGGGAATATTTGAACATAAATTGACCAAGTTATTCAGTGGCACAACCTTCTTGCTTTGCGGTGTAGGTATAAAAGAGCTTGAACAACTAATGCTGCTTTTTTTTTTTCTAAATACCTTCAGTAGTACTTAGAAATGTAGGAGAAAAGATTTGTCACTTTCAGAAGGCTTGAAACCTAAATGAGTGACAAATGATCTTAGCAGAGATTATAAAGGAATAATTAATGGTGCAATATGCTGAAATGAATATGCGTGTCAGGCTGCAAATGCATTCATGGAACTTTCTTTCATCTTCAGGAATGCTGCCTTTCATGGTGTCTGAGTATGGATGATGAGTACTTAGATCAATCTATTTTGTTGAAATTTAAACTTTACTTTTGTTTTCTTTATTATTTTTTTTAATACGCAGTATAATCACTAAATTAATTTCCCTTTTAAGAGCGTTCTTAGGAATCTCATTTTTACACATGCCATAATAATTTTCTGGAGATCAAAGATTTGGATCATTAGTTAAAAGTCTTTAAGACTTTGAATTTCCAATCATGCGGGCAGTAAATGAGGAAGTGCTGGTAGTTGTCAGTGAATTCTTGGCATTACAGTATATTGTCCTGGACTTTATTGCTGTGGATGTCTCCCGAATTGTAAATTACCTATTTGATTTAATAATACCTAACAGCAGATGGCAAAGATAAACAGTTGTATCGATAGAAAATTTTACTTTACATATTGATCTCTTAGAAGCACATGTAACAAAGCTGCTAATAATTTATTTTCCACCTGCAATATAAAAACCAGATTTTGAAAATCTGTTCTGCAGCATGCTGATTTTGCAATACCAGCAAGCGGGTTACCTACCCTTTTTTTTTTTTTCTTTTTTTTAATGCTCATGCTATTCTTTCCAGTTGTCATAGAAGAATGTGTTCTCCTTTTTACATCCCCTGCAGTAATCTTTTAATAACAAAGCCAAAAAGTGGGCCTGCCATTGGTTTACTGTGTTGTGTGAAAGTAGTTGTTGACAGCATGCACATCTGCTGCCTAAAATGATGTTTTTTTGGCAATCTGACAGCTCTTTAATTCTTGACTCCTTAAGCAGTACTGAGGTCCTCAGTGCATTACTGAAACATTAGAAATCTGCCAAGTTTTGAATACTTACAATATGGTTGTTTAACATGCCCATGTTGTTGCTTGTCAGCTACTTATTTCATTTTGGAGTGTTTAATACTCCTTAAGAGTATTTTCAGAACTCATACTAGCAAAATCATTATCCAGAGCTTGGTTAACATCCATGTCTTACTCTGGAAGGTACCATCAAAAATATGACCTTTCAAGCATTTCTAGTGGTAGTCAGGATGGTTTTTGCTGTCAAGCTTTACTCAGAATACATATAAATGCCCTTTCTATGAATATATAAATTCCCTTTCTATTTACATTTCCCATTTACTAACAGAGGTTGAAAGGAAGCTAAAAATAAATTGTTAGTTTTTTTTTCATTTGCATGCTTCCCTTTATAGTTCTGCTCTTAATTTGCATCTCAGAGTTCATGAAGCTTCATAGCTTCCCAATGTTTGCTTGAGAGGGATCAATATCTTGATCTATGGTATTTTTGTAAAGCTACCTTTTCTACTATACTTTATTTTTGCTCTTTAGAAACTGTATGTTCGGGACTCACTTCAACTCTGGGTGTGCTGAGAGGACATAGGGTGGAATGAAAGATGTCCCTTAATTTCTGAGTGGATGCCATGTTGTTGTCCTGATATTGCCTGGGTGATTTTGTGAGTTAGAAGGATGAAAAAAATTGACAAAATGTATGTGAAGCATTTTCACAGCAGTTGTTAGTATTAGGAAAATTCAGCTAGTCTACTGCTAACAGGTCTGTTTCTCTGAGGTCACTTTTTGGTTTTCATTGATTTATTAAAACACATGCAGAAGAAAGGGCAGAAGAAACATCCAGTCTAATGTGACAAGACCCTTTTGGAAAAGAGCGAGCCAATTTATTTAGCTATGGAAACTTAGGCATGTAGAGAGCTTTACATATGACAGCAGCTTGAATGTGTCTGGTTTTGCTGCTACTTGAGCGTCTCTGTTGGAGTATAAAGTAGCTTAAAAAGTAAAAAAAAAAAAAGATTTTTTTATCTCAGTGGAAATCAGTATGTTGAAAGTAGATGACAGTGTAATCTGCAGACTGACAGATGTTTTGACTCAGCAGAGATGTTCAGAGCGAGGGAGGTGCAAGATCTTAAGAAGCCAGCATGTCTCCCCCCCCTACATAGCATTATGAAAGAAAGTAGGATAATTTTGAAGTGGCCTGTGGTGGTAATTGTATGATATATCTCAGCAGATTGAGATGTCATGGAGTGGCTCTGCTGAATATAAATTGTCGGTATTGCGTGTAAGTTTTTGCCTTTTCTTGGAGCATGTAGTGTGAAAATGAGATGGGTAGGTGTCTAAATCACATAAATGACTATTTTGTGTGTCACTGTTGCAGATAAAAGTCAATAGCGATGAATAAAATAAATGACCTGAAATACAATTTTAAATCAAATAACTTAGTGGTTTTGTATCTCTACTGATGACAGTTTATTAAGAGAGCTAGAATAACAACATGCAGCTACTTATTGAAGCGTGTTTTCTCAGCAGTGCAGTAGGGAATGCCTTGCCTTCTTCCCTTTGCTGCTACCAGAATTTAAAACATTACCCTGCATCTTTTATTTTGGGAATTGTAGCCCATGGAGTCTTAAGCCTTTGAGGAACCAAGGGGTATCTGGCAACTGCAACCAGAGAAATGACAGCTTACAAAGGAAAGTGTCCAGCTGCAAGAATTTCCCTTTAAATAAAAAGGGTTTTCTGTGTTGCTATTCAGAGATATGGTTCTATGTCCATAAATAGGATTTCTTTGATGAGATACTTTCTTATCAGCTGTGGGCTAGCCAGAAAAATTAAGCTGTATTCACTCTTCAGACCTTGGATGTGCTGGTTAACAGGTGAAAGTTAAATGAAAAGCTTACACTTGCAAAGTTTTTAGAAGTTGGAAAAGTAGTGAAGTGCAAATATTTTATTTTCAGTGCTTAGCACATCCATGTGCTAAGCTATTGATACAATGAAGCAAATGCTTTTTAGTATCCTTTAGTGATGCAGGCCCAAAGTGTTTGCTCTGTATCTATCACTATTTTGATCCCTGCTGATCTCTTTTCCCACATACTCTTGTTTTTAATAGTGCCTTAAGACTTCACAGCAAAGAGAATTATTTGGGAATTTTTGGCTGAATGCTCTCTGTCACAATACAAATTTATGAAACTTAGCTATGAAAATGCATTTTGTTAAATTCAAATTTCTGACAACATTTATTGTTGGAAGGAAAGGCCTGTTCTAGAAAAGCTGTCTTATCCTGTGTCTTATGTTTGTATATGGCAGCATGCCTTCTCTCAAGGAAAAGGCTCATTTTTAGGCCATATTGTTTAACTCCCATTAGTTTGGTTATTTGGCAATGGCTCTATCTGAGTAGCTATATCTTGAATTTGTGAGGGTGGTGTCTCTGTGTATTGTTTGTTGTGAGCATGTTTTGATGAAGAATAGAGTTTCGCTGAAACTGTGATTAAAGACCATTTCAATTTTTGCCGAGTTGGTTGCTTGACAAAATATCAGCATGAAATCAGCTGCTTAGGCATATAAAATAGCCCATTTTAAGCCAGTGGTTTACAGTGGGTCACAGTAGTAATGGCTTAGCTCTAATTGATTCCCTGGAAGTGCATTTAGGTTTAAATTGGCTCATTATTTTAAGCTAAACCTGTATTATTTGCATAGAGAGCATGGTTAGGGTTTGGGGGCATGTATCTGCTGTAGCACAGTTAATGAAAGATGTAGAATCAGGTTCAGTTGCCAAGATTTTTTATTTTTTTCTTTTTTTTGATTCTTCCCTCAGGGAATATTTGCTAGCTGTGCTGGAGGTTTAAAGCCCAAATCTTTTATTTGAAAATCCTGGGCAACCTAATAGTGTTCAGATTGTGTTTTATCAATATTTCTTTAGTTTCAGGAGATGGCTTTGGTACCACCCCTAAAATGAAATTGTGATCTGTGTGGGAAAAGATATGGAGGGATATGTTTGGGAAGCAATAGCATAAGGCCTATGTTTTATGATTCCTTGTGAAGTCAAAAGGTGATTAAGTGCATGGTGTAAAAGATTCTAGCTACTCTGTGACTGTTATCAGTTTTATCTAAATACATTTAATTTAAAAGTAGTATCATTGTATAAAATGAGAAGGATTAATTATTTGTACAGCTACCGTGTTATACTTTGGGTGCTCATTTCCAGTATCACTAAGTAATTATCAGTTGTTTTATATTAAATGACAATATATCTGTCTTTGTAGCTCTAAATTACATGTTCTTTGAAAAATTGTAATTTAAAGTATTGCTGATATTTTCATCAGGGCCACTAAAATCATGTTATAGATAGATAAGCCTTAAGAGAGATGCTTTTTTTGTGGGCTTTAATTGTTTTGAAATTGGTCAGAGTTTCATCAATAAATGAGTAGTGATAACTCAAAAGTTCTGTACACTACTGTGGTGATGGGTGAGGAAATACAACTGCCTGTCACTCTGCAACTGTTCTGCTGCTTCCAGCTGGGACATTTCACATGTTGCTGTCTCTATTGAAATAAATTCTTTCTCTGGCTAATGGTCCTTGCCTTATGTGAACAGAACCAAAAAATAAAGAAACAATAATGATGTAATGATGTTTAATGACACTGCAAAGGCCTGAGAAGCCATTGCAAGTGTGCATGCTAAGTAAGCATTTGATAGAGAGGGGTGCCTAGATTTAGTGCACAGAAGTCTGGGGAGCAATAGAAGTACAAGTTTAATAGATTCCTAATTAACGTTGCCTGTGTGTATTATTTATGGCTATTTGTGACTTCTGTATTTATGTGACTTGATAATATAGCCATATTTTAAATGACCATATTTTGTAAAAGATGATAAATTTTTTTTCTGGTAATTGCCCTTAATACTTTAATAAATGGAACTTGCAATGGGAAAGCGCCAATCATTTCACATCTTTCAATTTAAGAGAGAAAAATTATCATATCCATGCTTACACAATTTATTCAGTAAGGGGAGATGTTTCCATAGAGTGTTTTAGATGTAGTGTTTGTTCTTATAATGATGTTCCTGTGTGAGTGATATCAGAAGTAAAGACTTACTAAAGACTTACTAAAGACTGATATCAGACTGGAAATATGGTAGCAAGAGTTCTCAAAGTTACTAAAATTACTTAAATCATCAAAGCCAGCAAACCCAGTAAAAAACCCCCAAACCCTCCTAACCCACTAAAAAAAAAACCCGCAAAATTTATGAGAAATCCCACCTTTAGAGAAATCCATTGAACACACCAGACTCTAGTGTACTTGTTAGGATTTCACCATGAAAGTAACAAAAATATAGATATCTTCTAATTTGTGTTAAAAACAATTCCTCCCTGAGGGAAGGGAAGCTTAATTTCACACTAAAAACCCCAAATTCTCTCTCTTTGTATGTTATTGCAATGTGTGTAGGTAGAACAATAAAATCTTGGTGTATTTTCAGGGTTTTAATCCTGAAATTGTGCAGTCCTACAGCAGCTTTAGGCACTGGAGACATTACAAAAGGATGTTTACATGCTTGCTGGTACCTGTTGGAAAGCTCAACTTGTAGTTGTATTTATCTCCCACTAGGAAGAATAGTTAGGAGGTCTTAAAAATGTTTTGCTCTTCCAGTTGTCAATATGACTGTCAACTGAAATTTCAGGTCTGGCAAAATATTCTGAGTATTGATGGGCATTTGGAAGGATTCATAGGTTTTCTGCCAGCCTCTGGGTAACAGCAGATTTCCTAGGTATTTATGCATCACAGCTGTTTCAGATCCCTGTTCTTTAATTGCCCTCACATATGTGAAAATAGTATGTTTACTGCTTTATATATTTTGTATATTACCTTGATTTTTGCTGGTGATGGGCTAGGATCTCATCCTTTGTGTCACTTCAGAACACTGTTTAAGAAGTGTGTAGTGGGGCTGTGCTCAGAATAAAGGCAGTCCTACTGGATTAGAACTTTTGATATTGAAGTTTTCTTAGTCTAACTTGATAACAAAACAAGCCAATAACAAAATAACAAAACCCAATTCGAGTTTAAGTAGATGGTGTTGTGGAGAAAATAATGACATGCACAGATCTGCTGTAACCTGTTCTGCAAACAGCTGATATAGTCAATAAAGAAAGCTATTGAAGTCGTGGTGGGGGAGAAAAAAGTAGACATTAAATGATATTAGGCAGGTAGAGAAAATAAGGAAATAACCCTTTAGTGTGTGGGAGGGTGGGAAGAGGAAAGGTTTTAGAATATCTAAGCCTAAAAATAAGAAAGACCTAGTGAAGAAGGAGATTAGAATTATGAGGATGTTTGTTAATATTTAATTCTGAATATTCTGACTTGGAAGAGTGTTAACTGGGAAGCCTGGGACAATAGGTGAAATTTATGAAATAAAGATGGTGGTTTTGAAATGTTAGTCATTTTTTGTAATGGTTTTGATGGTTACACATCTTAGTCAAAGATTGAATTCAGAGCCTTACCAGTAAAATTTAGTTTTTTATTCTTATGAAACAGTCTCTTATTTACCTTTTTATATTCTTGTACACATTCATGAAGATTCAAGCAATTTGTGCTGTTATGTGGTTACTGGAAGTACAATAACCATGATTTTCTTAAACTAATGGAATATCTGTGCTAAATATTTAGAACAGTTAGATTTCATTAGTTACAATTTGGACCAAAGGAACGGGAATCTCTGTAGGCCAAGTATTTGCTTAATAGTAATTTCCTCTGTCCTCAGTGTTAAATGAAATATATAATGAAAAAGATGATTTTATTGTTCCTTTGTTTAGTAGCACAAGGTGCACAGTTTTCCAAGCAAGACTGTCTTGTTTTGGGTGCTGGAGGAAACTTTTCCATGCCAGACCAGAAGATTGATTCTTTCAGCCTATTTTAATTTGGCAGCAATCAAGGGGGTTTTTAAAGGCAGGTAATTGTTGGTGGATTGGATCAGGTGTTGTACTGATGAATTGCATGGTTACTTTTATATTACCACTTAAGAAGTGAATTTGCCTGATTGCTCTAACTTATACTTCTACTCTCGTTCTTTTTTTTGCAAACCTTAGGTTTGACTTCCTAGGAAGTTACTGTCATTTGCTTTACAATCAAGGACTAAACAAAGAATTGAGTTCTTTTTCTCAGAAATTATTTTCTGTTTTTCCCTGGAATACTTGCATAAATGCACAGTGTTTAATTATTGACGAAAACCTGGATAAAAGCCCTTTCCTCTGGAAATAGGGGCAAACTGCCAGTGGAATTCCTGGGATAGGATGTTACCTTACAGGTGTACAGGTTATCTTTCAAAATTCTGTCTTTTACAGATCTAGACTAGAAGTGCAAAGCTTAAATTTTTGATATTTTCTCTTTCCAAGTTGTGAGTTTATGGAACAGTTTTGAACTTGTGAAACAGTTTTGAATGAGAAGGTTGATTTGAAATAGTTTTGATTGTAAGAACATGTAGTCTTCTATAGACCCGAGCTTGCTAGGGTATCTGTTCTCTATTCTGCAGCTGATATTCACACAGCACAGAGTGTTTGGTGTCAGAGATTATTACCCTGTTTTCATATTTCAGCCAGATTTTGCTAATGGTTTCTGATCTCATTGACAGTTGGGATAGCATGCTACCTTTGCTTCCCTTAAAAACTGCAAAAAATTAGAAAAAAATACTGGCAAGAGAAAAGGATCTCTGTCAGTCAATGACAGCCTGCCACTGATTTTTAATTATTTATTGTTTCCAAAGTCAACTTCCACCTTCCTTTGCTAAAGGAAGATGATCCTCCCCTGCCCTCCAGCTAAGCTGTCAGAAAAATTCCTTCTTTGTTCTCTTGTATTCTTCCAGCCTTTCCCTGGCCCTCCCTCCTTTCCCCAAAACTGATGTGTATATCGAGATATCCTAAACTCTTTCCTACATACCTCAGGGAAGAAGAGAGCAGTTATTTAAAATAGGCTGGGAACCAGTAGGTTTCTCGTGCCTTTTTTTTTGTTGTTGTTGTTTCCTTATGATTCCAGAAGTTGAATTTTCTTTAGAGTGACTGAAAAAACTACTTTGGGCACAATTCTTCAAGGCACCAGGTATGATCTTAGCTAAATGGCCTGATAGACCTGAGAAAGCCATCTTGCTTTGAGACAAGGTATATTATTAGGTGAAACTGGGAAGCTCTTTGTCCTCTTCCTGTTTTTTTTTTTTTTTTTTTCTTTTCTCCTGAAACAGCTTCTGGGCTCTTAATTCAATTTTTAGGAGACTGGCTTATACTCTTGCCCTGTTGTTGTGTGTAAAGATTTTTGTCTTCTCCAAATTGCGCAGAGTTCTTTTTGTGGGCATTTCTCATGCATCAGAGGCCTCTTTGTGAATGACTCTGGAATTAAAATATGTCCCTTTTATGTGCTGTTCTAAAATTTCACTGTTACTGCACTTTTTATCATGTCTAACGATAATGATGCTTTACATTCTTTTCAGTGCAACTACTTCAGATAAGGTCCTTATAACTAAGAATCATGGTTCTAGTGTTTATTTTTCTGTTTGAGAGTTATCAGATGTTGTGTATTATCTGATTTTTTTGCAGAGAACTTAGAAGAGTAGTGTTGCTAGGACAGTCACAATTTGGAAAGTGTATAAGCTGTCAAGCTAAGGACTAAATTGTACAAACCCATTTTTTTCCAGTTATGTCTTTGTTATTTATCCACAGGGTAGTGGTAATTGTGCAATGTCCTCCAAACAATGATGAAAATAAAACATTGGCATAACTAGCATAAAAAAATCATGAGACTGGAACTTCAAAAAACTCAGAAAATTATGTTCTTTTCTCAACCAAACAGTTCCAAGTCTTAGTGCAAGCCAGTCAAATTGTACTGGAGTTCAGAATTGGTGAAGAAAAGAACAAATTCCAATGCCATTGTGGTTGATAGTAAAACTTTACTGTACCACGGTATCTACAGACTTGCTGTTGCTCAGCGTTTACAGATCTAGTAAGAATCCTCTGTTTCCTGTGGCTTTCCTACAGAACAACTGAAAATTTCGTACTGATATATTCAGTGCTCAAAAACATTAACTAATGAGGTGAAGCCCAATGCCTGTGGCTAGTTTTTGGCTCTGTTAGGTTGATACGAATCATTCAAAATGCTGGCAATGCCAACAAGTCTTGGCTTTCTGAAATTCCTATTTGAAAATATTGATTGAGGGAAGGAGAAAAGAGAAAGCTTATCAGGTGTTCCGTGGATTCTGCCTATCAGGTTCAATGCAGTCATCTATTTCCTTTTTCTCCTGTGTCCTGTCATGTGTGTTCTTAGCCATCCACTGGCTCTAGACTTCAACTATGTGCTTTGGATCTGTGCTTTTTGTTGCAGCTGTTCTGTGCCTGTCAGAGTGGGAATTAGGGCTGTAGGTGCCACTGAAACAAAACCAGATAACAAGGATACCCCTATTTCATGCAGTAGTGCTTTGGAGCTGATACATGAAAGTGAGCTGCTCCCATATGTTCTGATTGAATGATTGGCAAATTATGTTAAAAAAAAAAAATTGAAGAGGCTTCAGGATACTTAAACATTCTTTTAAGGAGAAAAGCAATACAAAGCATTGAGTGTCCTTTGTGCCAGATAGTGTCTAAGTGTCTAAGCACTTGAAGGTGAATAAAGTAAGACAAACAGTATGAAGTAAAGGAATTTGTTTGTTTCAATCATATTTAACTGTCAGACTTCTTTAAATCCTTTATCCTATCCAAAATATACCATCTTTTGTTTTCTAAGCTTAGGGAACACGTAAAATCATGAGAGCTTATTGTAATTTTTAATAATTTGCAGCTCACTTATCTACAGTATAATTAAAAATGGAGTTTGAACTCTCTTTCTTATGCTCTTGGTAAGGACACGAATTTGGAGCAAAATTTGCATAATAACATTTGCTTTTGTCGATGTTCAGAGCAGTAATATAATTAAAAAGGTGAAAGGCTTAAGAGATGATGGTTCATAATGTACTTATTAAAACTCTGATTAAAATAAAGTGTCTAAGAAAAAAGGATTAACCCGCTTTGGTGTTTCATTTTTGATTTTTCTCATTATGTGTATGGTAGCAGATGACTCAACAGTGCTGTAAGAGAAAAAGCATTATAAGCTAGTGCTGCTTGGGCAAACCTATTCTACTGGAGTTTTTAACAGCTGTTCCCAAGCTTCATTAAGGCTCATTATGAGTTGTCATGTAGCAGAGAACTTATATTTTCAGATGATCTGTGCACAGCAGTAAAGATAAAAGTCTATCTTAAGGCTGCACTAAACAGAACAGAAGATGGTACATATTAAAAATAGATTACTGAAATTCCCTAATTAGCTAGCATAGCCCTATAAAAGCAAAGCACAACCAGTGAGTTTTGAAGAGGCATGGGGAAGAATGGCTCATCTATAGATGGACTAAGACTCGAGTCTGATAAACTCATTAATAAGAATTATTTACCAATTATCCTTTAATAATATATGCATCTTTAATCACATGTTCACGTGCTTTTGTTTCCCCAAAAACTTATGCGTATCTGGTCTGTTAAGAATTGTTGTCAGATCTGACTTACCTTACAGCAAAAAGGAAAAAGGTAATTTCAGTCTAATTTTTGATTGAAACTGTGCGAGATCTTTGATTCTAAGTTGAGTCTAAGTAGGGCTTCAAATGTGAATACATCTGACTTTTGGAGAGGGTAGGGCGGGGAAGGACAGTGATAATAACACAGTTCTCAATTTTGCAGCATTACAGGTGGGTTTGCATGTCTCATTTAGCCTCATATAAATAGCTAATATTTGTCCCCCCTGTATTTTGGATGGTGGGAGACGTAGAGCTTTTGAAGACAGTGAATATGTGTTCCACAAAAGAGCTAAGAGGGGAAACACGGCAAGATCAACAAAACTACTCCTTTTGAAGACAAGTGATGTGAGAGGAGACTCAGTAATACTTCAGTTTTTTTAACCACCTCTCTTCCTTGATGATGTTCTGGAACGTGAGCATAATGCCAGTCATTTGCTAAAGGGATGATTCAGTGTGAAATCCTGATTCTTTTCTGAATATGCTGTCAGCAAATGAAAGGGCAGGGGTTAAGTGAGACAGGGAGTAACAGGACAAATGTCTCTCCAATGGGTGTCCCTCATTCTGAGAGGATTGAGCAGGATCAGACTAAATCAGACCTGAAACTAGAATTTCTGCAAATGCTGCTGCAGGTCTAGTTGGAAATCTGATACCTCAGTGTTTTGATATTTACCCAGAGATGCACTATTTCTTTTCAGTCTGGTTTTTTGGTGTGAGAAAAGATCTGAGCAATGTATTTCTTCATAAGAAGAATATCTACTAGTTTTTTGTGAATTTATGGTAAAAAAAGAAGCATTCCAGATAAAATTAATCTGTAGCGAGAGCCTAAAAATAAGGATTTGCAGTCCTCCTATTATTCAGCAATACTTACATTCAGAGTTGGGTTCTGATGGGAATAAAAGACTGTTAATGTTCATCTTCATAAAACAACTCTTCCTCTTGTTGCAGGTGTTTTGTTTTGCATTTGGCAGTACTGTCAGTACCCTTAATTTGTAGTGGACATTATGTAATAGGTGATTTCATTAGCTCTGTTCCTCTCATCAAACTGGTGCGTTATCTGGGATAATAAATAGGTTTTTCTCACTAAGGAGAGATCATCTGATGGGCATAATGATGTCTTTCAGGGCAAGACTGAGATGTATGATAGTGCCTGCTCACAGTAAAGGCTATGAGTAACCAGAGCTACCAGTGTCAGCTTCCTCTGCATAAAAATGTGCCCCAAATTGTGATATTCAGCGAGTCAAATGGGGCAAAAAACTCTGAAGTACTGTTTTCCTTCTGTGCAGTTAAGCTGGATGCAAACAGGTTCTTTTCTTTTTGGAAGTGATGCATGGTGGAAAGTCTGTAAATGAGAAAAATACCTGAAGCAGATGGGTGTGCTGAGACAGCAATCTGGCAGCTGAGGAGAGCATAAGGATGCAAGGCATGGAACGTTGAAGTGCTCTGTGGAGAGTGCCTGAAAAGGTCTGGAGGAGTAGAAATGTCCAGCAGGAAGATAAAAAGGACACTGAGAATAAGAAACCACCAAATCAGAAGAAGGGCATTATGTAAATACCATCAAGAAAACTTTTATCAAAGATTAGATGAGATGGAGAAGGCTAGAAGGGAGAAAATAGGAGGGAGAAGGGAGAAGGACAAAACAAATATTTTGTTGTTCTTGGAAATACGTTCAGACAGAAGTTGCTTCATTTATAAAGAATCTTCTCCAGGCAGCTAATTAGCTTTGTCAGTCAGCTGTCGTAAACTAGATTATTGAACTCTTTCATATTTGAAATTCTTTAAACTAACATCTTGACATTGCCAGTAGGTGTGGTAATCATCTGAAGACATTAGAAGAATTTATTAGCTTTGCTGTGCCTGTCTGTGAAATGTAGTAGAGACTTAACTTCATATTATCCAAACACAACTTGAGCTTTCTCCTGAAAGGTTCTAATTGCATTTTGAAAATGCTATTAGCTTACTTTGAGGTGGCAAATAGTATGGTCGTGTGGGAGGCTCTGTGTACATAATAATGCATCCTAGTGGAGCAAATGGCAGCTTCACGAGTGCCACACTGCTAAAGAGAAGAATGAAAAAGGGAAAGAATTTGTATTATTATTTTCAGCTAGCAGCTTCTAGCATTCTCTGAAATGATTTTAGGGCACTCTTAAGCTATTTTGATTGCTGTCTAAATGCTGAATTGGGCTTAAAGTCTCTTGTAAATGGTCATATGGGTTTATCTGCTTGGCATGGAGGGTTTTTTCCTCCCAAAGTCTTTATTCACAATAGACCTGTTGATTTCAGCAATACATATTTCACAGGAATATCTCTGTGTCTGTGTGTGTGTGTGTATGCAGCATAATTTACTGTTTAAATATAAGTGCTTTTTTCCTGCACCAAACTAATCAGCATGTAATCCTTCTTTTTTATTTTAAACATACTTATTATCATGTACATTTCTAGTAATGAAAAAAAAAAAATGATGTGTCTCACATGAAGTGTCCATGCCATCCAAATGTTAGTTTTTTCATTATTTAGATAGTAGTGTCCCGTCCCATCTCCCTTCCTGACTTAGCCTTCTTGACAGGCTGGTCCCTGTTTCCCATGTCTAGTGCCAAGTGCTTTGGCCTTTGGTCTCTTTGCTAAATTTGTTTTTTTTTTTTAAATGTATTAATTTCCATTTGCTGCATTTTATTCCATTCCATTCACACACTCATGTTGTTAAAGTCTTGTGTCATCTATCTTCTAAGTCCGGCTGATCCCTCTGTTCTGCTGATTTCCTCATGAGAAAAGCAATCCCAAAGAATCTTTGTGGTCCAGAGGATGCAAAACACATGGAAACTCCGCTTAGATCCTGCAACTGCTAGAGCATGCCTACAATGGCCTCATTCTTCAGGGAGTGTAACTCAAATAATGAGATTAACTCAGACCACACTGTATGACATAGAAAGTAATATTTTACTGAAGACTTACTGCTTGCCCAAATTCACATTTCTCAACCTGCTGACCGTGAGGTGGTCACAGTACAGTAGTACACTATGATCCAGATTTTCTCAATTCCCATCTAACAGAATCTTCTCTTGTATTTCCAGTGAAATATTTTGTCATACTCTAACCAGTTCTGTAATGTCTGATTGTTGAAGAATAACAATGTAAAAATATTATGAAATTTTTCTTTTATGATCTCTAACTTTGCCTGGCAGATGGTAATGTTGCCTGTAGATCATTCTTTACAAAGCAAGCAGTGCATAGCTCTGCCAGCTTTATCACACTGTACTTCATACTCATCTCTGGCCAGCTTGGTCCAGCCACTTATAATTAATAGTATCTAAGTCTCAGTTGTGCATCTAACATTCCAGACTTAAATCTCTCATCATCCATCTTACCTCTGCTTATCTTGCATGAGTAGCCTGCTCCTGTGAAGTAATAATTAACCTCTCAGTTTCTCTTTTTCATCCCCTTTTGACAAGCCAATTATCTTCTCATTTGTTTTTTTTTTTTTTTTTTTTTTAATTTTGAGAATTTTTTGTAAAAATTCCTTGTCCTCCTCCCAGGTTGTTCTCTGTGCCTATCTGTCTTGTGTCTTGCCTCCACTAGGAGCACGCACCGCATTTGCTTTTGGACTTTGATCAAAGATCTGCTCAGTTCATAGTTGTCATTATAATCATCATTATAATTTTTACAGTATTACATACCACTGATTTTATTTTCACCTGATCAAACTTTATAGTTACCAAGTATGTCAGCCTTTAACATTAGTTGTTGTGCATTGAAAAACATTAAGCTTCAATATTTTGTTTGCAGGGAAAAATAATAATAATAGAAATCTGTGCTGTAGAAAATGAGTCTTAGAAAGAATACATGTAAAAATAGCTAGAAGAATTACACATTGATATTTTAGGAGACTTCCTTGCAAACTGAGGGTTTGTCACAGTGTTCAGAAATTAGAACCACTGATGCAACTTGGTCCAATAAATTGTCATGCAGATTTTGTTAGAAACTTGAAGGAGTCTAGGATTTTATTCCATATGTTTTAAAGAGATTTTCAGTACCTTATGTCACTTGCACATCAGCCCGGATGATAAATGATAGTATTATTCCACAGAAAAGGTACCCCTGAATTTCTTCCTCTGACTAGAATTTTAAAGAACGATTAAGATAATTTTTAGGCTTCACTTTGCAAAACTGCCTGGAGTTCTGATTGCTCAAATTTAATGTTAATAATTTTGAAAAGCTTGGTCTCTCTCTCTCTTTTCTCTGTCCTTGGGATTATAGAAATACTGGTTACTGTTACTACTGATTCATTTGTAGTAGCACCAGTCTTCCTGCTCGTTCTGTTTGCAGACTGTGATGTTAATGTCACTTCCCATGTCAAAAAAAACCCCCAAACCAACAAATCATTGTGTTCCTTATAGACTGGCTATATTTGAATAATCAGAAAATTGCCTAGCATTGGAAAGCAAATTGAGGATTCATGTCATCTGATCACTTTTCACTGAATTTGCTTGCTAATAAGAAAGGAAGGTGTGCTGCTTATCACTTGCAGGGTCTCATAGTGGAATCTGAAGGAAGGATGGGCATCAGTTGAGAATAAATAAACAGAAAATTCCCAAACCAAAAGAACCTAAAAAAGATGACGCCTATCTTTTTATGATCCTCAAGTGTGGGGTTTCTCTAATATTTAGTGCAGAGATAGTGATAATTCCTTTAGGAATGAATAATTATCACCAGTAAGCACTAATCCAGCAATGCATTAATTAATTACACTTTGTTGCCTGAGGTCAATTCTTTATGTGAATTAATTTAATTTGTATGATATCTTAGCCTTCAGTGGGTAGCTTGGATTTCTGACAGGAAGAACCAATACAAAATTATTTGGATTTTTAAAATTATTTTGATAGTATGATCCCGAGTATAGTTTATATATTACTGTAATAGCTAGTACATATGAGTTTTATGGTCAATATTGGTAAGCTTTGCCAATGTAGGCCAGAGTCCTCTGTTTTTAAGTGGTAAATCCCAATAGCTGATTAACTTAAATATGAGTCTCTCATGTGAGAACTTCATCCTGCAAGTAAGATCCAATGAATCCTAACCTGAAGAAAACAGAATGATTTGCAAATAGGGATGTACAATGATCTTAATAACTTTCAGAACCCACTATGCTTTGACACTTGGATTTATCATTAACAGGCTAGTCACTCTAGGATTGTATACTAAATAGATAGAGGATCTGAAAAAGTACATTTGTTTGCTTAGTTCCACAAGGTTCCTGGGCTGTGCTGTGTCATATCTGCACTTGCTGTCAGCCCAGGTCACACCAGCTCTGTGTTACCAGAGCACTTCATTGGCAAGGGACTAGGTTTACCCTACTAGTATTGTTTTAGTTGGAGAAAAGGATGCTTTGCTTCAGGACAAGTTTCTGTCTGTATTGTATTTTTTAACTGCCTTGTTATAATATCTTTGCTAGATAAGTGCCACTAAAGAATACTTATCTTGAAATATGGTGACGTTGTTCTTATGGATATGACTGCTAAAGGTCTGAGCGTGCAAAATCCTTGAAGACCTACAGACAGCCTGAAGGTTTGCTCTTTTTGTTATCTTGAACATAAGATTCGTTCTTACTCTAAAAACTGTTACGTTTTTGCTATTTGCTTCAAAATAGCCACTTGAACTTAAAAAGAGATTGATATCTCTAATAACAAAAGAGCAAATGCTACGGTTGATTAGCCTTTCTGGGAATATTTTCAAATCTTGTTCATACCTTATATTTTTATTCTATTTTTAATAGGTTTTAAATGTGATGTGAAACATTTGTGCCTGTGCTTCTGTGGGTGTTTTGTGTGCAATGTTTTTTTTTTTTTTTCCCCCTCCCCTTGTTACTTTAGTTGAAGGAACCAATTTTGGTTTTAGGCCTTCAGTTTGCAATTAGTTGGACTGCTTGAGAGTTGGAATTGTCTAAGTCTATGCTAAGCTGTAAATAATCTACTGTGCCTGTTAAACTTGGCCTCAGAAACATTAGCTTTCTTTTACAATTTGTGTGGAAATGTGAATAAGGAACGAATTTGAAAGCAAATACGGTTTTCAGCTGTCTTATATACTATAACATTAATCAGTTTGAGAAATTAGAGATAATCATGTCCGTTCCAGGTTATTTCTTCTGGGAGGAGAATTTGCTGACTAAGTCTGGTGCTTTTGACACTCTTGATCAAAGTGGAACTCTGCTTTTTAGTTGCATTCTGTTTTATTTGGTACTTCCAATTAGTTTTTGCACTGTGTTGCAAAAGATAGTTCTAAGATCCCTCAGTGTTTGGTGAGCCTGATTTCTGGGAGCCACTACTTGTCAGCAGCCTATTGCACCCCACTTGAGTCTATTGAATCAAAATGAAATAGGAACTTAATAATATGCAATTTCTCCTACACCTTAAACACAAACATAACCATCTGCCTGGCAGAGTAATGCTGCAGAACTTCAGCATACAAGGACAGAAAAAGAGAATACTGTAGTAGATCAAAATATATTCTCTGACTCAGCGTGGAATTTGAAAACTGTAATTCATCATTCTGAGGACAAAACCAGCTGATGCAGGCACATAGTTGTGGGTTTTTTTTTTTGTTTTTTTTTTTTTTTAAGATGCTTTAATACATATCCTGATGGATAACTCAGAAAACTTGCATGTTTTAAGTTGCACATATTCCCGAAATAGAGTTAGGTACCAAAGGAAATACGAAGAAGTTTTGGGGGCTGGCAACATTACAGAACTGGTTTAATTTCAGAGCACAAGGTATTGAAGGGCAGTTGTAATAAATTAGCGTCTAAGGGTATGCATGGACTATAATACAGGTATAGAATTTTGTTAATATGCATTAATGTTACATTAATAAATACATTCATATTAGCTACTATATATAACTTCAAACTCATGTTTAAAATTTTATCCATATATATGTACATATGCTATATAAATAAATAAAAATTAAGAGTTTTTTATATAGAGAGAAGGAGCATACTGAGGAAGAAAACAAGAGATGGTTTGTCTGTACTATATCGAAATTATTAATGTTTTTATATGTATGGAAGACAAAAAGAACAGAAGAAAAAAAGAGCCTACAGAGTTTGGTAAATCACTATTTCTTTTGACATTTGATGTGAACAAAAACTGTTGGAACTGCTCAGCTCCTTTAAGGATAGAAAGTGAAAGGATACAAGTTATTGATTCCTAGTGAACATAAATTACAGATCACTTATGAACCATGCAGATCAATATTAATTAATTAATTATTAGTTAATTTTGTGCCTGAACGACTTAGTGACAAATTTCAGAAGTGGTTAATTGTTCAGTAGGACCGAACATGATGTCTCTCTAATTTCCACATTTCAGTTTAGTTTAGTTTAAATGTTTTCTAGAGATCTGAATTTAAGGAACTCTTTGGAAGCTGAGGACATTAAAGGGACCACAGGGATTTCCAGCAGCATTCAGCTGAGGAAAGATCCTGCTTTGGCTTGAGGCATTATAGCAAGTACAGTCTGCAGGAGTGCAAAAGATCTGTGAAAGCTGCACTTCTGTCAGAGACCTTCCAGATTGCTCCTGGAGCTGGTCTGTGCTGGGGGCCCTGATCCTTAAAATCCTGAATGAAGGAAAAGCATTACTATGCATGATGTGACTGGCTTTATTGATTAGGTAGAAAAATCTGGCCTGGCAACCTGGGCACTGAAGTAGGTGTGGAGAGATCTGGTGAAGTTATCTGGCTCAGATAGCCATTATATTAATCATTTTCCATTTTCCATTCAGCCATTTCAGTCTCTACCAAATTGTTAATAGAATACTTTCAGAACTTTTCAATGCAAGTATTAAGTTATAACCTGGGAAGAAATGAATTCAGAACACTGAAAGAAAATATTATGATTAATATTAGCTTTGATTTTGCAGAATGAAACGTTTGTTTGTGGTCTAGATGAGTTTAGGGGAACAAAAAATAAAATTGAGAGTAAAGGTTGATCTCATTTCAGTTAAAACCAGCATTAAAATAGAAAGTGAATGTTTTTACTAAGATAATAGTAGCTGAATGGCAGTGAAAAACAATTTGAAAGGTGAGGGAATCCAACAACAGTAGCACTGAAGTGCTGGTCCTTGACCTGACTGGTGAGTTGTGCTCCTCTTGGCTGTTGCTTTTGCTCCTTCAGCTATGACTGGCAAGGGAAATGCCCCAGCCAAAACCTGTATCTGAGCTGGCAGGTCAAGATGCACGTACCTGCTGATTGCTTGGCTCTATGCATGTGTCTCATCTAATTGAAATTATTGGGTGCTGAAACTAAAATTTGTTTTGCTAGGTGATTGTGCAGTGATGTTGGTGTGGAAGAGTGTGCTGCTTCGCAGCCTGACATCTTACAAAGATGCTTAAATATAACTGTTCAGAGGCAAGGATGGTGTTAAGCACTTGCTTATGTGATTAGCTGAACCAAGACACAGAGGCAACTCTTAAGATTTAGCTGGTATTAAAATTTTCCTGGCTGGTTAAAAATTTGGATGTAGGTCCATCAGAGATTATCTTTGTGTATGGCAGTTTTTGTTCTCTGTGTTGTCTTGGGCAGTCAAGAGACAAAGATGTATGTGCATTTTTCACAAAACTTGGGTAAAGGTAAGCAAGAAAATGAAAGAAGCTGAAAAGTGACTCTCCAATTGGAAATGCCAGATGTGAAAACAAAGTTGTGATGTTTACTTAAAGGATTTTCTCCTTGCCAAAAGATACTCACACTTACAAGATCAGATGTCCCAGCAGCATATGATTAGAACTTGTGATGGCATTTGGATGTCCCTTCTAGACCTCAAAATTTTAATGTTGCTTCTGGCCTCTGTGTCATAAAATTTAAATTAGAATCTCTAATTCTTTCAGAGTGCCAAAAATATTTTGTAAACAGTATTTTGCAGTGAAAAGTCTGAGCTTCTGGGATTTTCAGAAGAGTTATTTTTAGACAATAGTCTGTGTCTAAGTTAATCTTTAAGAAGGATTTAAAAAAGATGTAGGAAATGTGAACGGCCTCCTAAATGAGTGAACTCTGTTGTATGAAGTAGAAAGTAGTGAAAGTAAGACCCAATGCCATGTAACAGAGATGTCAGGCTGCAAAACATAGAACTGTCTATACTAGGTAAATAGGAAACTGTATGTTCAAATACATGCTAGGCTTCAGTTTCAGGTTCATTCATTTGATGCATTTGATCGTAAAATTAATTTTTTAATTTTGAAAAATTCAGAAAGTTTTTTACTGCCTTGCTCTTTTCTCACAAAGCAACTTCATTGATTTATAGAGTGGCCTGGTTTGGAAGGGATCTTAAAGATCATGTATTATTTTAGATTGCTGTTCTGATGAGCTCAGTTAGGAATCTGTGAAAATTAAACTAGACCAAAATCATGGTGTATGGCTGTGGCTAGTTTAAAAACTGATAGGATAATGCCTGAGTATTTATTAAACCTTTTTTTCTGTTTCCTGCTTAAGAATACTTAAGCAGGAGTACTATTGTTTGCTAACACTAACATTAAAAGCAATTAGAATACTTTTGCCCAGTTTTTAAACGAAATTTCAACAAAAAATTAAACTCTGTTGGGCTTAATCTGTTTCTTCTCACAGTTCTTAATAATTAAAAGGCCTTTGTTACTTTTGACCTCAAGTAATGTCTATAGGTGTATTTCTGCTTTGAAACTTGATGCTCCATATTGTATGGCTTTATTTTATGTAGTTCGTATAAAGTTTGTTATAGGCTGGGCACTCTGTCTTCTCTGGGAAGTAATTCCCAGGTGAAAAGAAAGACTGATTTCATATGCCAGCTAGGGGAAAAATGAGCCTTCCAGGAAAAGAAAAACAGGCAAACTGAAAGGAAAGGTAGATAATCACTTTCAACTGAAAACCTGTTGAACTGAAAAAAAAAAATTGGATAATTTGGCAATACATTGTAATGAGATGAGTGAAGCATGCTCCTCTGAAGAGGGAAGATGTGCCCAACACTAAACATCTGAATAGGTGTAAATGAAGACTTTTCTTTAGTAGAAGTGCAATCTAGTCTCGTTTTAAAAATTCAGCTTTATTGCTGTGTTTTCTGGATTCCATTTTGTAAAAGAATGGCTTCTATCCAGGGATTGAAATTTGTTTTACAGAAGCTTAAAGACATTATCCCTGGAGGAAAAGAAATATATGCAGTAAAGAGTGTGTTTCTGGTACAAATGCTGTATAAAATCATCTCCTTTACATGCAGTGCCCACTATAAAATTATAATTGTGTGGTAAACAAAATGTTCTCTTGAAAGAAGTCATCCTGCTTCCACCCCAGTAAATTTAATACTGAGGGTAAGTCTGTAATCAGTAAATCCAGTGTGTGTATATATGTACATATGTTAAATAATGCTTGGGACCGCGGTAAACCTAAAAACCCCCTTTGTCATGTTTGGCCTTCTTAACTGAAACTTGAGTATTAAAATTTGTTCTTTCCACATATGGCTTGAAAAGGGGCTGAGAGAGAAAAGCTAAAATGAAACAGGAAGAGAGGGTTTCAAAAATGTTCCTCCAAAAGACAGAAAGAAGCAGCTTTATTCCTTAAACTCATGAACTGACAGGGCTGACCTCACCAGTTACTGGTTGGTTCCTGCTTGTCATTACTGCTGACTGATTACAAAAATTAACTTTAGCATTTATGTATTCTGCAGTTGCTCTTTAGGTCATAACCTTGTAGCAATGACTTTCACAGACTAATTGCTGTATACAAGGGAGGAAGGGACGATAAAGAGGAGTTTTGAATTTTCTTTTTTTTTTAATTTGTCTGACTGGGCCTCTTTTTCAAGAAAAGATCTGTAGGAATTGATAAATTATATTTTAAGTCACTATTATATTTCTTTAAGGAGCTATTCCGTGCCCTAGCACCTCATATATAGAGGCTAAGCACATCTAATCACATCTATTGCTTATCTCTGAATTAATCAGCTATCATCTGTTCCTTTTGAAATGAGGACCGTTGAAGTGAACACAAAATACCACTTGAATATAAATTTGATTTCTGTGATGACTTCATGCAATCTTTCACCTTATTCTACTCCCTTTCTTATGTAAATTAGCAGTGTGTTGCTTTTTTAACCGTTACAGTATACATTGAACAGTATTACCATTCTATCAGAAGTGTTTCATTTGGGATTCACACATTTCCAGAGCTCAATGTGTCTTTAACGTGTTAATGATTCATGCTCCTTCACTGCAGTTGGTTTTCTTTTATTTCTTTTGCAAAGTTGTTTTCAATAGTCTTTTCAGTATCTGGAGAAGGCATGAAGTATCTCAGACTTGCTTCATTTTGTGCAGTAAACGTGATTTTACAGATAGGATTTTCTCCTAGTCTTGTCAAAGCCCGCTGAGAAATCCAGGGCAAAATTTTTGAACTTGTGCTGTTCTATATGTGTATTACTTTAAAGTTGCCATTGTGCAGAAATATAACTCCAACTAGTATTTAGGGTGGTGATCTTTTTCCATCTGAGCTGACACCGGGAAAGCAATTTCTGGCTTTATTAAGTGCTTACCATGACTTTCAAGTTGGTTGCTTGAGGATGACCTGTACTTATATTGTGAGGAGACAGGGCTGATCTTCAGCTGGCTCCCCCTGCCTTTTGAATGATGCTCTGGGCTCCGTGTTACTCATGGATGGCATCCTGAAACAGCCCACTATCATGGTGCAAGACCTTTTAGTTCTTTGAGATTCTGAAATCCCTTTATCTTCCCATTTTGGGCAGATGAACCTTAGCCTGTTATTTGTAGATCTCTAATGGGATCGATGGGAGGGGTGAGCTTGGTCAGCTGTGCCTTGATAAGTCTGCAAGTGATGTGACACATGGAGGAAAGAATTTTGAAAAGGGGAAAGTAAAATCCATCTGGGAGCAGATTTGTACCTCCTGCTGACGGAAACATTCTCTAGATCAGCCACTGCCCTCCTGGAGCCAAGCGCTGCTGGTCAGGCAGCACGTGAAGCCTTTTTCCCTTTAGATTTTTCCAAAGAAAGAGGATTCACTCATGACCTGATGTTTGATTTCCTATGCCCTGCAGATAGTTCTGACTGGGTGGGCTTGCTTGGGTTCAGTAGGAGGGCAAGACGGATAAACGAATTAGTTCGACTGGATAGCTGAAGGTTGCACACCAGAATTCCGATTAATGCTACTCCACATGAAGCATGTAGTTGAAGCCTGGGAAGAAAAGCCTTTTAGTAAATCCACAAAGAATGTGGGAAGTGGTGATAGAAGTAATCCATTCAAGATCTTATGCTTTTATCTTGTTTAAAATGATATTTTAGGAATCTGATGAAAAATCAGCTATCTACCTCTATAGTTCAAGTACCAAACATTTTTTCCCCTGACATTGTAATTTTTAACTTTTATATAGTGCTCATGGGTATTTAGGGATTTTTTTAGGGGTATTAAATGATTGCTACCATAATGTTACATAAACATGTGACACAAGATACAGCATAATTTCTTCTGAGGCATATACAATGTTTATAAAGCCTTTTAAGGAAAGAAGTCTACTGGTTGCATTCTATAACTATGAAATGTCTTGCATAAAATATCATAAACATGAAAACTTCTTGCATTAAAAGATGGTAATATATGCAGTTGCCTCTAGTGAGGGACACAGCTATGCCAATGGCACAAATAATACTTTAATAAGTGTTAGAAGCATACTTTGAAAAATGTAGTAGCTGACTAGCATTATATTATTTTACTAGTTGTTTGATGTTGGAAAATCTTTACAGCAAGTAAGAGTGAAACTTGAGGAGAGGGGATGAAGTTTCACTGTCTATTGAGGTCTTGACAGTCAATAAAGAGAAAATAAAATTCTTGCTGCTTTAAATCAAAATGGGAATTTGGTTGGCATGATTGTGTTAGGGGAACCTGCCTTCACTCTTCCTCTCTATTCCTGGCTGATGGAGAACTATCTAGAGCACAGGTGATTCCTGTATATTTACTATTTTGGTAACTTAGGTTATTTTTAAAGCTTGTAATAGCGATTCCCAGGCTCTGTTGTGCACCCTGTCTTTTAAGGAAACAATATTTTTGTAACCCTTTTTTAATATAAGGTGATTAGGCCAAGAAGGGGGCCTGTTGTGGCTTTTGGCTTGGAGGCACAGAGTGCCAGCAGATCAGGCTGCTGGCTATAGAACCACTGTTGGTTATTTTCTCATTTAAATACAAGTGAAACTAAATGACCGCAACAGGAAAATTTATTTTTGTTGTCTGGAATTTTTTCTGCCATAGGGACAACCATTATTTTGAAAGGTTGCCTGAAGTTGTCTCAGGTGCTTCTTATAGCAAAATACAAGTGCATTAAAAAAAGGCAAATTTGATGGGAAAACACAAATGCTCTTTAGATTTCTGGATAAGTTCAATTTGGAGAAGGTAAAAAAAAAATCTTCACTCCATATGGGAAGAAGATATATGTAAAAAAAAGGGTTTGAGAAAAGCAGTGAAATAATCTGTTAAACATGATGGACTGAAATTATCATCATACTGATTAAAATGGGCTAACTTTGAAGTACATGTAGAAAATAGCTCTTATCCTTCTTGGACTTTGAACTGCACCAAAAGTGTTACAGGAATAGCTTTGGATCAAATAGTTGAGGAGCAAAAGTTTTAAGAGATTTATGGCTGTGTTTAAGATTCTGACTGTGTTCCGTTTCTGGTAGTGATCAGTATCATGATTATTTCTTTGCTTATGATATGATAGCATAGCTTCACTGATGTGAGTGCTGTCATGTTAAAAAAACTGATGCCAAAAGAGTTGAGTGGGAAATTTTTCTCCTCTGATCCTTTTTTGTGTCTTTGGAACAGATCAGTTCATAGAAACTTGGTGGTGGTATAGTAGACATTCAAAATATTGATAGCTGCACAAACAAATACTTTCTTTTCGGTTTGCCTGTTTTACACAGAACCACAGAATATTCTGAGTTTGAAGGCACCCACAAAGGATCATCGAGTCAAACTCTTAAATGAATGGCCCATTTTGTACAGTTTCTGCACTTTGCATTCAGTTAACCATTTGATAATGTTGTAATTATGTTAATCTGTGTTATTTGGCTTTTCCTCTTTTAGTAGACATCCCTGTGTCTACCCATTGTTCTGATCTCTGTTTTAAATTTAAAGTTTCAATCAGATTGGAAAACCTTTCCACTGGAGTTCATCAGTGTACATTATTTGAGCACTTTACTTCTTAGTTTATGCTGGAATGTATTCTTTCAATGGGAGTATCAAGAACTGTGTAATTAAGGAAGAGCATGCAGGTGAATGACCTAGAGGTTTCACACTGTGCAGCTGGGAATAAACAAATAGTTTTCATGTTCTGGTGCATTAGCAAACAGAGGAAATAAGCTCCTATGAGAATCTTTCATCTAAATCTAAAATGCATACATATCAATCTTTATTGCAGTTGGACCTAGTGGTTTACACCAGGCATAGTGCCATAACAATATTTAGTTTAGAAAATGTCTGTCTTTGCAATGTCAGGATATTTTGTTTTCCTGCTTTGTGTGTCATCTTCTGAGATCACTGTATCACATCAGGAACTGGTGGCCTGGAAATCCTAAAAGCAGATAGTAACACATGACATGCACCTGGGAATACAATTGTCTAATAAGAGCATCAATAAAGTAGATTATAAAGTTTTCTTCAAACATTAAAAGCTAGAATGAAAAAATGAAGCTAAAACATAAATCAAACTTTGTGACAGATTTAGATATATCTGATGGCACAAGCTTTATGTGAATAAATAAGTAGGATAAAAAAATTCACATTGTTATTTCCTGCTCCTACTTCCCTGGGATTTCCATGAAGACATGCAGTATATTTCAAGTCATGTTTTCCAGTGCAAGGGGTGGCTGTGATTTGTGCTAAGGAAGGTTTTTGCCTTTTTCACAAGAAGGAATGGTGAAACTTCAGTGGAAAGCTGTCTAGCCCTAGACTAGCTTAGCTTTAAGAATAACTTTGTAATTGATGAACTTTATCAGTTGTGCATGTTTAGAATGTATGTAGTGCGTGTGCTAAGAAAATCTTATTTGCATGAAGATGAGAAAATTAGTGGAATGTAATTGAGCTGGACAGGCTCCTTGCAAGTGAATGAGGGGTAGGATGGTGGACACACAAGGGTATATCGGTGCATTATGTCCTTGTGGGACTCTCTGTTGACTATAAAGGGGGATTAACTTCCTAACTTAGTCATACGGTACATTTACTATTGAAAAAGGTGCCAGGTTTATTTTAAAAGGGTTGCTTCCCTTTCTGTGTTGTGGGTTTTTGTTTGTTCGTTTGTTTTGGATTGACTTTTAGGTTTTGTGGGGTGTTTTTGGTGATTTTGTATTGTTAATTTTGTTTCTTTGTCTCTTCATGTCAGTGGAAATTTTGCTGCCTAAAGCCTATATCTGGCTTGTGTCTAACAGGAAAGAAAGAAAGAAATTTGATCTGTTTGAGTTTTGGGTTATTGGTGATGTTTGCCATCAATCTTAATAATATCATGACTACAATTTGTGCACAATTTTAATAATAGGAATATTTTCAGTCTCTTGGAAGGGTTGTAAAACCAATTATAGAAATGTCGTTATTTCCATAGGAAGGTAACCTTCCTCTTAGCAGTACCAGGTGAACAAAACAAACTGATAGTGATTAAAGTGTCAGATATAATTGCATTGTCTTCAAATAAACCATCAGCTCCCAATAAATAATTAAAACAAGTCATGTTCCTCAAGATGCTGCAGTTGAGTATCTTTTATTAAAAAGTGCTGGGAGCCATTATTAGATTTTTTTATGATAAATTTTCTCTTAATGTCAGGTTTTATTACTTTGCTATTCTTTGGGGTATATTTTCTTTTCCCCAGGTTTACTGGGAGGGAATAACTTGTGTCATAGGCAGTAATGAGATATATGCTCCATGATGATTTTATAAGGAACATATGAACCCAGACTTAGAAATGGTAAGTGAATTTTAAAACCATTGTCCCAAGAGCCATAGCATGCCTATATAAAGCTTTGACGTGTATATTAGAGTGTCTTTCTCTTTTTTCCAATATTTTCTGTAGCTAATTGCTTACTCTCTGCTGTCCTAAGAAGACATTCAGTTTTATAAACAATGTAAAACCCAGAAGGACAAGAGAGCCATGAGAATAGACTGTGTCCTGCTCATTGGTGATGATGAAATATGAAATAGATAAAGATTTTTTGACTTGTAAAATCCAGGGGTATTTTGTGGGACTGTCAGGTCGTGATGTTCTTAAACTTCAGGCTGCTTTATTAAACAAAATAAATTATGTATCAGAGTGTTGTTTTTATTATTTTTTCAGGATAGAAGCAGAGATTTAAAAATGTGATATTAATATTTTTCCACTTAACCCTCTTGTTTTTTTTCTGGGATAGTGTTTTGCTTTTTTTTTTTGTCTGACCTAAGCTGGTTGCACAACCTTCTCTCTAAATGACAGAAACTGTTGAAAAGATACTCTTTTTCCCTCTAGAAATTGAAGTTTAAACACAAACCTTTATTTTTCATTTTGCCTAATTAAAACTCTTCATCTGATCAAATCTCTTAAACAATTATAAATTAAATGAAAACTGAGTAAAATATACTGTAAGACAAGTAATTAGCAAGCAGTTGTCAAATCTTGTTGCTGTTAAGAATAAGCACATTTGTTTCTTTGAGAAAGGTTTTGGTTCCTTTACTAGACATAGTTCTCTATGTAATACAAATGTTAAATGGAAGTTGATCTAATATGAAGGTGTGTAAGGAAGAAAGAACTAAAAATTTTTCCAGCTTTTGCTGTTTTTGTATAGGTGTACATATGGAATTTATGGATGCTTATATAAGCCTGAGGTGCAGTGGGCTTGTATAAATGAAGCAAACATTCTTATAAATAACAAATGGGGCCCATGTATTCAAAAACCTCTCTGTACATGAAGGCTGTTGCCTTCCTTTTCCAAGCCAGAACTTAAGTGTGCCTGCTCACACTAGTGCTTTCTCATTGAATGCTCGTCTCTCTGTATGCTGGTGGGATAAATTGGGATGTTCTCCTTGGAAACTCTTCCACTTTCATTAGGTTTTAGGAAAGTGTACTGGATGCCAGTGGTTAATGCACAGCGTGTGATACCAGTGACTCTTCTAATTTTAAATCCCTTTTTTAATGGAGTAGCCTAGTAATATCTGCTGTTCTGAGCACCAGAGATTTGTTCCTTTGGAGTGTAAAGCTTTGCTGAACGTTGATGGTTTTACTAAAACTAGCAAAGTTTTCAGGCTAATAGCTAATGTTATCCTGCTAAGTCACACTAAAGACTTGACTTGATCTCTTAAGCTGATTTCATTGGTAAAAAAATAAAACAATTTGATGATTTGATGGACTCTACATCTTCATGTTTTAGTCTGCCTGTAGTTCTGTGCTTTCATATAAAGCCTTATCAATGGCTTGTACCTTGCAGCAATGAAGCCTGAAGCTTAAAGAAAATACCCTGCTCAGGTCTACAGAGATGTTTCAGCAGGATGATTCACTTGCACAAAACTGTTTTCCAAATCTTCATTACTGCTGAAACAAATTACAGGAGCAGACAGAACTCAACCATTCAGCAACATTAAAGCTGTTTTCCCATGTACTGATCTCACCTTGATCAAATCCCAAATGTGTATATAGCAGGCTGTGTAACTGGAAGTGCCTTGCAGCATGCCCTCCAGGTCTGGTAATGAAGTCCATTTCCCACCGGGGAACAGATGACAGAATGCTTCAGAACAGATATATTCTTCAGAAGATTAAATTTATCCCATATTGGGGCTTTTGGGAACTAGGCAAAAAGGAGCTGAAAGAAGCTCCTAAATAATACGAGCATGTTCCTGATGGTTTTAATTTGCTTTTGCTAAAGCCAAGTAATCTTGACTATCACTAACCAGGGATGCTGTTGCAGTTGGTCCATAACAGATATGCATTGCCATATGTGTATTCTTTGCATCTTTCCTCCTCTAGTAAGTCTTCCTTCTCGCAGCTTTTCTTTTTCTACCTTTTCTGCCTTTTTTTTGGTGCTCTTCCTACTGGATTTCATTTTTGTCTGCCTGTTCCTCTCACCCCCATCTTCCACAGCCTCTTGCTCTTGTTTCTCAGGATAAACAAGTTTTGGTGCACCTTTAACAACCGTAATTCTCTACCAAAGATTAGGAAATTTATCAGCATTATTATGAACCCTTTTTTTTCTTTCTTTCTTTTATAAAAAACCAGCCTTCTTTCTGGATTTTTAGAATATATCTGCACATCAATATATTTGTCGTGTCTTCAGGAAGAAATGGGCTATTTAATTTAAAGAAATGGTGTGAAGAACTGAGTATCTGCATAGTGACATTGGGTAAAATGTATCATTATAACTGCTTCAGTTTTTTTCCTAGATGGTTTAGAGTTAGTAGGCATTATAGGGGACCATTTGGTTGATCATGGCATATAAGAGCATCTGTGGATACATCAAAGAGTGATTTATATTTCGTGCAGTTATGGCTGGAAGTATGAAATGTAAAAATAATAACAGAAGTTTAAAATATTGGAGTTTTCAGAATTTTTCTGTTGATTGAACAAGTCCTCTTGATGACATGTCTGATACCAACTTGTGATTAAAGTGGAAGAGAGATTTGAGCTCTTCTGGCTCTTGTCTGTAAGGAGGTGACACAGTTGAAAACTTTATGTTTGAGCTGGGAATAAGAGCTGGAGTTATTTTGGTGAACTTGTTTGCCCTTGTAGCAGGAGTGCATGAAGCCTGATCAACTTGGAGCATAGCAAGACATCCAGTAGGACAACTGTAGTTCCATTTCCTTGGGTATGGACTGTGTGCAACCATCAGGGCAGAAATTGAACAAGGGGTTCAAGCATAAACTGAAAAAATGTTTTTCAACTTTTGTCATCTCAACAAGCAAAAAAGATTAGGCAACAGACCCGTGAAGTGAAAGATTGATGTTATCTCTTTTTTTTTTTTTTAAACTGTGATATACTAGCTCTTACCTGTTGTAGAAATCTTTGGAGTTTGTCATTTTTCCTGACATTGTGTCAGAATGTGCCAATTCTTACTTGACTAGGCTGAATTTCTGAAGTGGTTTGGTTTTGGTGGTGTTTCCAGGAGTGGAACATAAATGGTTCTTTGGGTACAAGCGTGTGGTAATCCAGAAGCTCTGTACAGAATTTTAAACTGCCTCAATGTGAAATGTAAGAGTGACATTTTTAAACTCTTTGTTCTCTGATAGCTTGGGTATTGAAATTGTGTTGTTCATGAGTAGGCTTTGAGCCTATTAGCTTTTTTTTTCTGTTTAAAGAATGTAACACTGCTTGTACCTCTGGTATCCTTTCATAAAGACATTGGGACAAGCTTGGAAAGTTTACACTTGATCATGATGTTTAAATTGCTTTCTGCCTCCAGGATTGTATGAGTGTCTCCTTACAGCAAAACAAATTCAAGGATCACAAGGTCAGTGAGGAACCAGAATGGAGCAAGACATTTGCCTCTGAAGCTGAGGAAAAAAAAACCCCTGACAAAACCAAACAAATTTTAAAAAAGCACTCCCGAATAACCTAATGAGAAAAAGCAAAACCCCTCACCTCACCAGATTTAAAACCACCAAAGAAACCAAATAGTTTTGGAGTTGGGCATCTGATTGTTCTTTTCACAGTTCAAGTGATACAGGCACAGGACCTGAATTTTCAGTTTGCAGCAACTACATTTGTTCTAACAGGCCATGTGTGTAAATAGATTAACTGAAATGGTTAAGGTAAGAGGAAACAAAAAAAAGCAACTCTTGGACTAGCCAATTATGTATTTCATCATTTTTTGGACTGGCTTGAAATTCATGAATGTGGCAAACCAAAAATCTAGTGGATTGTCTTTTTATTTTTAATGCCTGCTTTTCACCTTGGCAATCCTCTTTTCCTCTGTTTTTTTTTTTTTCTTCATCTTTATGTAATTTCACACACATACAAAGGCGTCTGCTCCAGAGTTCAGAGATTTTAGACTCTTTCTAAAGTTCTGGGTGTACAGGAACTTTGAAGGCTTGCACTGAATAAAAGGAGTAGCAATGCCATTACCAACGCTGATTTTTTTTTTGAGTGATGCATTTGTTTTGTGCCAAATTGACTATTCTTCTTTCTATGATTCTGCTCTGTGAATTTATACTTTTAAACATTTTATCCCCTTCTAAACCTATTTGAATGCATAAAAGTTCTTTCAAATAGCTTTCTTTCAAATGTTGCAGCCTTTGTCTCTGTATTTATATTGTGTATTGTCAGGCGAAGGGCATTTTCTGAACCAATGTGTGCTGTAGCATCACAGGTATGGTCTGCACAGAGAAGCAACCTGTTTGTCTGAGTGCACATATCTACCTGAAGAGTTTTAAACTGAAATGCTGAAGTGTAAGGTTTGGAACACTTTCCCTGTAAATATGTAATGATTTTGTGAGTTACTAGTCTGCCACAATACCACTTCTTAATAAGAATTAAAAAAAAATAATCATTGTTCAAAGACAGTTTATCCTCTCTTGAAAATTAGCTGCCAAGCCTTCAAGGCATATATTTGTCTTTGCCTAGGTCATCTTTGGAACATGTCTCTGCCTGCAATCCTACATATTTTTATCAATCTAGCAGAACACCTAAGCTGTAATTTTTATCTGTGATCTCTTTCCTTTTCCCCCGGTCCATCTGACAATTATCACACCTACTGACACTTAATTTTACTGGCTTCAAGTTTGTGATTAAATTCACGGTTTAAGAAGGCTCCCACTGAAATCTCTTTAATCTTGACATCTTAACTGCAGTTTATTTGGCTGGGTTCTTGTTCCTAATCAAGATTCTATGTGACTTTTGGTGATGGCTTGCAGAGGTCCAGGGGCAGAGAATTTGCCAGGGGAGTGGGTATTGTGTTGAGGAAGTGTGTGGCTTAGGTCAGACGGTTCTTGTGTTTGGGTATAATTTAAGGCATCTCACAATTCTGCTTTGGCCTTAAACTGTTTCTGCTGTGCTTCCCAGCCTGGCTTAACGTACCTGCACCAGTTTGGGGCTCGCAGAGAGGCAGTGGAGTGTGAAGTCCTGCATGGCTGTACAATATTCTCATGCCCACACTGGTCTGCACTGAAATCCAAGCTGATGGGAATTCAGAGGTTTTGGTGTCCAAGTTAACTGTATATTAAATACAGATCTTCATCTGTGGTAGTCACAGCTTTTTAAAAATTTGTAGGGACCTGTCTGCCTGGCTAAGGCTGTAGGTGCTGCAGCCATCCTCATAGATGTGTGCAGAAATACAAGTACAGGTTTCCTATGCACTGGACGAGCCATGGATCCTTAGTCATGGAGGAGGAAAAAACTTTGCCAAGGGATGTAATAGCTTGTCCTTCAGCCTGTTTTTTGCAGAAGAAGGGTCTGAGTGATGTATTTACCCTGGAAGAGATCACAAGAAACTCTGGTAACGCCAGATGATTTCTGAAAAACTGGCATGGCATCTTTTGCATTGACTGAAGAAGTAAAATGTGTGTTCTGATAAGCCTGAAGTGATGCTTATGTACATCCCTCTTTTAATATTTCCTGGGTGGAAAACTTAGCAAGTGTTGAAGCCAGCAATATTCTTGTTGCCAGTTACTTTGGCTGCCAACTCCAGCATAGATTCTCTGAATAGACATAACTAATCAGACTCCTGGTACTGGATGCAAGTGATTTCCAACAGAGAACAACTTAGAGAGGTTCCTGCAGGATCAAGCAATTACTAAAATCCCATACCAAATCTGGTAACACAGCTTCAAGAGCTGTGCTAAGCTGGAAGCCATCCTCACCTGCTATCTCATGGCTTTGTTTTACATGGTTTTGCACATTTTAGAGATGCTGTTAACTGCATCTAGGGATATAATGCTGTGATTTTGATTTGAGACACTGTTTAAGCAATACTCTCTCTTGTTAGAGTGATCATAGCACACTGGTAGGGCAAGAAATCAGGGACTCTATCCAGAGAAAAAGATGTGTGTATATTCATTACCTCTACATTATAGATATATATGTATTGTTAAATTTAGACTGATTGTGGTCACAATCTTGGAACGCTTACACAAGTAGTGTTTAGTCATTCTAATAATCCTACTCGAGTGGCTACACTCCATTCCTTGGTCTTCTGAAATGATGTTTGCTCTCATTTAGAAAAACTTACTGTAAATTATGTGTTTGCACTTGCAGCCGTTCTTTATTGGTAAATCTTTGTTTTAGTAGTGAAAATGGTCTTAGTGTGAACAAGGATTTTGCATGTAATAATGGTTCACTTGCATGAAAACACTTCATAACATCTTATTAAAAAAGCATTACAGTTCAAGAGGGCTTTGACACAATGAGTTATTTAATAATGTTAAAAGCCACAGCATCTTTTGGCTTAGAAGCAAAGGAAAGTAGTCTGATACATAGCAATAAGAAGCAGATGTTCAATTCAAATTTACACCTATTTTGTTTAAGAGTTGAAAATTTATATCATGGTATTGTGTTTTAATGTTTTATTTTCTATTAGTATATGAAATATTTTTCTCATTTATGCTTGTGTACAAATTTTATGGTTTTGTTTTTTTCTTTTATCCTTACTAGTTTATTCATAAACAGTTTTACTAACTCAGGTAAAAAACTTAACAGTTGGTTCACTGTTATGTTTTCTTCTTTTTGTCTTACCTTGTTGAGCTTGGAGAACTCCTTTCAACATGGTAGCTACTGTCCAACATAATATTTACTTAAACTACATCAAACCTAGATGCATATGCTGCTTAATTAACTCATCATGGTCTGTGTTTTAATAGAAAATAAAAGGAATTTGTATCTTCAGAGGCTACGGTAGCCTTTAACTATTCTAGATGATTAGAATATCCAAGTCAATATTGCTCAGTTAATTTTAGTAATAAGCTCAGTGGTCTGGAAGCAGTACCTTTTTGTTTATTTTTTTAGGTCATGCTCTTATGTGGATAAAATTATTGAACCTATAGCAGCTCTTGGCAGTTTGAAAATTAGTGTTCATTAACTTCTCTGCTTACAGTCCTTCAAGCTAAACTGTAGATGATGAGTTATCACGCAAATATAATACATCCTGAAGCTATTTCATAAACATAGTCATTTAACCTGAATTAAATGCTTCATCAATGGAAACAAATGAATTCTTTAAAGCTGTATTATTTAGTATTTAGAAATACCTCAGAATTCTTATATGTGCATTTGGAATTCTGGGAAGTAGAGTGGGATGAGAAGACCTGATGTACATATAGCTCTTTACAGAAATGGATGTGTTTGCTAATCTAGTCCTGCAATTGGGAAATCAGGGACTGATATAGTGCCAATACTCTGGATCTTTTAATATTTTTCTCACTTCTGAAATCTACAAATTATTTATATTGAACATTTTGCTTGAACTGAGAAGAGAATTTTTCAATTTGATGTGATTTATTGGAGTTATTTGCGGAGGATTGTAATAATACCATTGAACATATTTCCCCAAAAGTGTGTAAGAACAGCAGTTACCTGTTGTAGAGTTTAATTGAATGCTTAATTTATTCTTCAGAAAGCAGTTTGTTCTCTCCAGAGAACTACTGGTTGAAGATTTTAAAGTACTTTTTTTCCCTCTGATCTTGGATAACAAACACACCATGGCTGTTCAGATGGGAACAGCTGTTCCTATCCTTTCAAAGCCTGAACTGTGCTCCCTTTTTTCCTGGGAGGAAGAAGAAAAAAAAGATCCTGATCGCTTCATGGTATTGACCACTCAGGGTTCTTATTCCAGGTGGAGTATTTTCTGTATTTAGGAAACGAGTACTGAAAGATGTACTTAATAACTTTGACACCACCATCTTTGCACACAAAAATGCAACGACAAGATATCTGAAAGCTGGCCCTGGGGAACATGGATCTTGTGCAAAGCTGACACCGTGTTACCTCCAGACTGTCAGTGTTCTCAAAGCAGGCCTGTTCAATTTCATTGAGGCAGGATGGCATGTGGGAAGAATTTTGGCTGTTCTCAGAAATCTGTGAATCACTTTCTACCCCATCCTCTTAACTTTGGAGTAACTGAGAACTCCTGCTGCTCTGTGTAGTTGTGTTTTAGAGAGGGCAAATGAAAAAATTTAGTGGGTTTTTTTTCCCCTCCCACAGTTTTAGATGTGAGATAGAAATGCTGCTTTTCCTTCAGCTGTTTTTATTAAGCTAGGACAGAATGTGAAGCTCAAAATCACAGAAAGGACCTGAATCTGAAGTCTGAAATTTTATTTGGTGGGATCTAAAGAAGATTGTTCTGCTTGCCTGGACAGAACTGATATTATTTTTATATAATTTGGAATATTTGAGTCCCTGCTAAATATACCTTTCTCTCTCTTGTTTAGACAAATGTACAAAAAGGTGATTTGGAGGTGACTCTGGTAGCAATTACAAATGGAAAAGAATCGTGTGTCTGGCAGAATAATGAATGATGACAAGAGTGATTTTAGGAGTTCTCAGTAAAATATAAAACATGGAGTGCTGTCTTTTCACTTGAGGGCATCACAAAGTTCTTCAGCACTTTAGTGAAATTTCTAATACCAACAGCGTGGCTGCCACAACATTTAATAATGTGAAACTGAAGTTTGACAGGGCTGATTAGGCTCTGTAAGGCTACTTGTGTGTCTCTGATGAAGACTTGGTCTCTGCCCCAAGACTGCTGAAAATGTAAATGAGTGAGTGAGGAAAGGTAGAAGGAAATGGAACAGCAGAGTTATTTTGAATAATAAGAGATTTGTTCCTCTGTTAAGATTACAGTGGAATGATAATTGGAAGTTTAAAATCATGCTTCAAATCCTCATGGCCTTTCTGATACTCACATTTACATAAAGCTGATTTTTAGCTGCCATTGAACTATATTGATGGTATTTTAGGTTTTCCTTGCAAAGGTGTAAAGTGTAGAAAAGAGCTGAGAATGTGGTCCCTGCTGTAGTCCAGTAATCCCTCAAGGCTCTGCTTATCCCTTTGCTGCTCTTGCCCCATGTTCACAGTAGGCAATCCTGGCCCAGTTTCCTTGAAATTCATATTTGAGTTGTCAGCAGATATGGCTGGAGTGCCTTTGGGGTCTGGGTGCAGTAGCAGAGGGGGTTTTTTACATGATTTTCCAGCATAAGTGCTCGAGAGTCAAATCTCCTCTGATGTTTAGTTTAATAAACAAGAGAACCAATCCCCTTTGACAGCAATATGAAGGATACTTCTGACATCATAAATGTTTGCTAATATCTCTTTAAATGTCATGTCCCATAATTTTAATTTGTTTTGCATGATGCTGTATGAAAAAATTTTAAAATGAAGTCAAGAGCAACAATCATGCCACATTATTATTTAAATCAGATATTGTTAAGCTCTTTAAATGTTATATTTTGATAATAAAATTAAATCTCTTTGCATGAAGAGTGAATTGAAAACTCCATTAAGAATCCTTATTTCTGTGGAGACTGGAAATTACTGTGGAGCTCTTGGAATTAATTTAAATAACCTCTCTTCAGAGAAAATTCAGGAATTAAAGAACCAAATTCACCTGACTTTAATACGTATTCCCTTAATGGGTTTTTTTATCATTTGCAAACATAAATTTCAGTTATAGTAATTTTTTTTGACAGCTGTAACACCTAGGATAAGTCGTATCTTGCAAAATTTGTAAATAATGGATAACTTGATGAAAGAAGTTTCTGTAACCCCGGGGACTATGGTGTACAGCAGAGATACAAGGGCTCAGGAAAACTGATCTCTCTTTGATTTGTCATGGAAATGTATACCAGATGTTAAGCCATTTGAAAAATCTGATCTGGAATTTTATTTATAGGATGTGCAGAGTTGAGAGGAAGTTGTGGAATTATTTGAGATGAACCTGTTTAAATTTAATTCCTTTCTCTTTGTAAACTACTGCTGGATAGCTTGCTCATTTTTAAAATAGATTTTCTATTTATTATTGGCAGTTTTTCAACATAGACTTTTCAAAGCAATCTACAAGAATTGCATGCCAAACTCTCATTTAATTCAGAGATTTGAGCATCTTACTACTTTAGTATCCTTTGAACTTTCCAATCTGTGTGTATGCTTTTGTGAATCATGGCTTAGCAGTTGCTTAGTTTAAGAGTGTTTTCTGTTCACACTGGTTATCGTGGTAAGGCATGATACATTTATACTGATAACTAATAAGAATGTTTTATTTTCAATTTTGAAAGAAGAAAATGCATAGATCTTGCCTAAGGGATTTTACAAACTGCCAGGGTTTTTCTTAAGTTAAATGGGTCAAAGGAAATTCATGTGTTTTAAGAATTTGATAAGTTAATCTGATTTCTTTCTTCTGATTTCTCTCCAAGTGAAGTTGTCTGTGGGCTGAAGATATTGAATGATGCAGAATTTTAAGCTGATCTGTGTGTGGCTTTTATCTGCCAATTGTAGCACCAGCAATTAATATATATTCTCTTAATTTCTACCTGTCCCCCCTTGGAATTGACACTCTTTTTCTTGAGATGCTGAGGAAGCTGAAAATGACCCAAAGCTGTATGTAGTTCTACCGGGGCCTTGGGTTTAGAAGTCAAGATTTTTCTATTTAAATATCACTACATTTATTCAGAGTGTATACATTTATTCCTCAGTTTTTCCTTGTATCTCATGGTGCTGGGTATGGATATTTCCAGTGACTAGTAAAGTATTTATAAGTGTTTTTAAACTGTGTGTTGAATTTGCATGGCCATGTGTGCATGTTTTCAAATAGTTTTTTGTGTTCATTCAGTATATTCCTGTTACAGAATAGTTTGTGTTTCTGGTTCTGTATTGTAAGGTACATCTGTGTAGGAGCTAGAGTTGGGTAGAAAACTTGTAACATATGAATAAAAGTTATAAAAACTGTTACAAAAAAGGAAAGTGAATTTGTGTTACACTTAATTGGATTTTTTTTCTCCAGCAATCTTGCAATCAAATATCTAATATTTACAAATCAAAATACATGTCAGCAACTCCTGCTGAATGTATTTTTTGTGTATGGTTGCTGGTTTCATTGGGAATAAGAAGAACTTTAAAGATTTTATATTATCTTCATCTCTTTTATTAGCTTTCTGTTTTTTTCTTCTCAAGGAGCGAGAGACAGGAAAGTTTGCTTGAATAAGGTGTTTAGAAAACCTCCAGAACACCATCCAAGAACTTTTGTGTTTTCCCTAGATGTGCATGATTCACTCTGAAGCAGGGCACTGCAGATCAGTATATTCATCCAAAGTGGAAACACTTTCCTAGAAATTCCAGTTTAAAAGCTTCCCTGGTTTTTACATATTGCTATGTATGGCTTTTGAAGGAACAACTGATGACCCAAATACCTTAAATTTAGATAGAATTTTGTATAGCTCTTGCATAACTGAAATTATTTTACCAAGTTTATAATTAGTCAGGAAGATGGATAGATGAGGCATGCAATACTGACTCTGATTGATAATCCATGTAAGAGTGAATGGATTATCACTATGTTTGTCATGACCATGAACCATCTCCTGAACCTTACTTGCAACATAGGAGTGTTCACAAAAGGATTTCAAATTCAGTTTCTCTGATTTGATCCACAGTGATTTAAAGACACACTTACAGTGTCTGAGATACTTTGATTTTTCCACCTTCTGTGGGTCTGAAGGGTTGAAGTGTTGGGTTACTTAACCATAGGTTTCTTTAGGAATCTCGTTTGTTTTTGTCGAAAGAAGCCTATGATGGATTTAAAGCAGTCAATGAGAAGTTTGTGTAAAATAAAACGTGTTTTCTGCTGGTGATCATTGGGATAACAGGATATAAACAGAACACTCTGGGGTCTTGAATTGAAATATATGTGGCTGTACACTATAAATACTGGCTAAAACTCAATACAGCCTATTTTTTTTTTAGGATTCATGAATGTTTTATTGTACATATATGTATTTTACTCTCAGGTTCTGTAAATGATAGTGGCTGCTGACCACAGATGTATTCCTGACAGTGAAATGCCTGCTGCCTCTCACACAACTCTGGGTTCCTTGGAGCTCAGCTCTCTGCTTCCTTTTCCACCCTTGGCAATTCTTGCTGAGTATTGTGAAAGGGGCTCTTGGGGAAGAGTTTTGGTGTGACAAAAAGTGTTTCTGCTTTCCGGATTTAAGGGATCCTAATTGAAGATATTCTTGCAGGAACACGTTCATTAAAGAAGTAATTTTATTAAACCAGAAGCCATGAATGCATGTAAGAACAGTAAAATATAAGAAGTTTTTATGGCTAAGCACAACATTTAGGAGGCAGACCCGGAAGTTCACTGTGTCATCCTGCACTGCTAAAAGCAGTGTTAGACTTACCCCTTCAGTTTGGGCTAAGGAACACAAATATTGTCAATGAATTAAAGTATTTCATTACTGCTTTTACAGAAAAGCACCACGTAATTTAAATGTGATCTAAAAATCACATGCAATGGAGACAAGTGTGCTGGGGAAAAAAAAAAATACAGCTGAGAGAAGAAATCTGTCATGCTCAGCATTTGCAGGCAGACATAGTAGAAAAATATTCACAGAGAATTGACCATATTCCTGTTAGGGAAATAGGAATAAAAGGCACACTTGTTATTGAATTGTATAGCTTAGCTAAAGTAGGATATATGCAATTTCTGTCCTGACCATCACTGCTAATATAGAAGGCTCTTCAGATAATTGGTTGCTTATTTTTTGCTCCTTTGCAGTTGAGGTCACCACCTCTGAAACTCCCAAAGAAATCCTGAAACTTACTAATTAGCACAGATGCTAGTGGGTATATCTCCTTTTCCTTCACTTGTTGTTAGCCTCAGAAGTGTGTTCTTGTTTTCTTGGGACTTTTCTACTGCTTTTTTCCCCCCTAGTGTACTCTCCATTGTTACACATCTGGTTGCTTACAGATCCTGCATTTAGCATCCTAGTTATTATACGAATACCCTTTTTGCATGTGCCATAAAATACCTTTTTTTTGGTCCTAGAACAGCTTTCAAGAACATGTTGCTGTGTTGAGTCAGCTGCACATTTTTCTTCCTTCTTTTCTTCTTTTGATTTTTGTTTTCATTTGCTGTTTAGTCTCTGCCCATTTTGTTATCCTTTCCCACAGAAGAGTGGAGTTTCTTCCTTTTATTTCATTAATGTGCCTCTTCCTTCAGGCTCCATAATTTCTTTGTTGCCAGAATTTTCTGGCTTCTGGTTTCCAGGCTTAACACTTAAACCAGTCAATGAAGGGTAGGTCAGAAGTTAGGATGCACTGCAAGTAAAGATAAATTATCTATATCTTTCATATCTTTATATATGGCAAATCTCAGTGCAAGTCTGAACATACTTATTCTCCCACCTTGAAGACTATTAGTTTAATAAAAAGATGTTTACATTAATTAATTCCAAATTACAGGACAGAAACACTAAAGTGACCAAAACAAAACAGACTGCATTGGCACGTGTATCTCACTAGCATCTCTCTATTGCCTTCTTAGGTTTCAATATTCAGTAAGTGTCCAATCTCTTAAGCAGGAATAAAAAGTGGTGAGAATAGTCCCAGTGAGTTATTTTCCAATAAATAGGAATGAGTTCTTTGATTAAAGAATAGTAATTACCTCTTGTATATTAACAGTATGGCCTGGAGCAATTTTACAATAACTTTCTAAGTGCTTGCAAAAAACCCACAAAAACCCGAAAAACAGAAGACCGCAACCAAACAAAAAACTGAGGAACTGACACCCCCAACCCCCCCCAACACTTTGTTGTTTTCAACAAATGCAGTTGCTGCATTTCTTAATTAATTTTTAGTGAACTGTCAATAAATATTAGTCCATTAAAAGCAGAATTTAATTAGCTGGGATTATGATTTACGTGATTTCTGACTTGCTTGCTATTTACAATTTCTAGTAAATGTTGCCCTTGGCAAAATAAACATACTTAATTTATAGCCAGTGGGTGAGCAATTATTTTTGATTTTGGTGACACTAAATGTCACTAAAATTCTGTCTGTTTTAAGGGTACAAATGCACCGTTCTGTTGCCAGAGCTTGCAAATGTGTTTGTGTTGGTTTTGGCAGTGGTAGGGTTAATTTTCTTTGCAGTGGCTGGTATGGGACTGTTGCGTTTGTGCTGGAAACTGCATTGATAATTGAGGGGTGTTTCTGCTGTTGCTGAGCAGTGCTCTTGACTCAGGGTCAAGGCTTTTTCTGCTCCTCACACTGCCTCACAGCAACTAGATTAGGTGTGCATAAGAATTTGGATGGGCACACAGCCGGAAGGGGACAGAACTCTTTTTACTCTTTATATTTGCAAGGACTTTGATGGAGAAAAATGAGGAACTAAAGGAAAAGTGAGAAAAGCCATTACTGGCTGTCATGGAAGGAGAAGGCAAGGGAACATATTTTTGCCCTCAGTTTTTCAGGCATTATCACTTGACCCCCATCGTCCCAGCACAGCTCTTTTCATGCCACAGTATCTCTGATCAGGATCTGTTTCTAATTTCTTTTTAGTCCTCATGCTGGATTTGTGTTGACTCTTTTAAAGACCAGTGTTTTTTGGCACTCTTGCTTGTGTGAGAGACATGTACCTATGCTCACTTAGTGAAATGTGTACAAAGTGGAGCTGTGCAAAGCCTGGTGACATCAAAGGGGACCAGAATGTAGCTGCAGCAGTTTGACATGACTTATATTTTTACAGGTTTGACATCAGCGTGTGGTTTGCCAAGCTGCCACGTGCACCAGTACAGTGCTTCCTGCAAGAACTCCATGGTTTTGTACCCAAGTGACATTCAGGAAGGAACATCTGTCATTTAAGACAGCAGTGAAAGTGTGCTTTTATCGGTGTCCCTAATGAAAGGTGAGTGGTCTGTGATTTTCTTCTAGCCTTTAATTAAAAAAGATGTGATTTCAAACAGTCCCAGTTCTACTAGCAGTGCAAGTAAAATTCTGTGCTAAACTAAATGCAGGGTCAAAATGAAAATCAGCGATTTTAAATTGTCATTATGAAAATAGTTGTTTCATAAGCTTGGTAAAGCATGCAGTGTTTTATTCCTGGAGAGGCCCAGCCACTGAACTTTTCCATAGAACCAGCTGTGAAGTATGTGGAAGTACTGATAAACTAAAGTTCAAGGAGTGCAGTTAGTCAAGTAAAGGTAAGAGTTTGAGAGGCAGTCTTGTCTTGAGATGTGTGTTTGTGCTTAGCCACTTGGAGTCTAGAGTTATAAATGTTACATGTTTTGTCCTTTGGATACTCATTGAATTGCTACTGCTGGTATGAACATGTCCTTATTAATGTATATAATATGTTGTGTATCTCTCTTATTAATATGGAGGAAAAAGAAAATAAGTTTCTGAAAACACTGTGCATGCAAAATTACAGATGGAGTAAAAAGTCTTGATGTTGACTGTCAGCCCAGTTCTCTCACCTTTTTTTATGCTATTGTCACAGAGTGCCTGTTTTGCTACATCCTGCTTTAGTTCTGAACCATGTGTATCCAGGTGAGTTGAGGGAATTTTCACACCCAGTGGTGATTCACTCTCTGTGCTTCAAGATGGAGGAAAAGGGGATGGAATGGAAAATGATAGTCATATTCCTTTACACTGAAATTCTGAAAAGTCTTTCCTTGTTTATGGAAGCAGTGGACACTTTTATCTGGGGCTTGTTCTCCAAGAAACTTCCACGGAACTCAAAAATGTCCACCACTTTGGAAAAGCAGAGAGGGCTAAGAGGTGTGGCAACAGGACATACTTCTGGACAATGGGATATGAGACTAGGGCAACCCAGGAATATCCCCAAGGACTGAGCAGAGTTCAGTGGCTCCCAATTTAACTGTTATCATTGTCATGGAGAAAAAGGGATCCTTTGGAGTACTGGCAGAGTGTAATTATGGGTAGCTTTTATTGGTGACACTTTCTGATGTAAAAGGACCAAGACAAAACAAATTTAAAACACTATAACTGCAGAAGTCTTGTCTCATAGACCCTTTCATGCCTGGAATTAACACATAAGGAAATAGCTCATTCTGTTTCTTCTTACATTTTCTTTTTTAAAAAAAATTAGAGATATAATTAGAGATAAAGCTATTGTGCTGCAAAATGATAAAGTAGAAAAACTATGATGTTTTTCTGAAGTTACATGTATGTTCACAAAAAAGGTGCCTTTTGCAGGTTTAAATATGTAACTGAAAAGTTACATATAAATGAGAAAATGCCATAAGCATTTATGTAAACAGGTAAATATTAAATGCATGTAATACATTTTTATTTTATATATAAACACTGCAAAGTGCAGGGAAGGGGCCTAGGTCCCAGCAGTGACAGTCTCTGGCAGTGGGAGTGTGACTGCCAGAGGGTCTTGTGAATGGTCAGACTGGAAACTTTCCTGTAAAACAGGAACTGATATAAGTATAAATGTGGAACTTAGGAGAAAAAGGATTTTTTCCTTATGTGCAAATTTATTGCTGGAAGAGTTGGCTTGGAAAAATGAGCAATGGAAGACAAAGAGAGGTAAGAAAGAAGCTGGAACAGTGTAGAGAGGGTTGGAAATCTGTATACTTATTAACACAAAACTTACAAACTACTTTTCTGGTTGTGACTGTCTCTGGCAAGATGTGAATGTGTACTGTCAGATATCTTGTTTATGGATGAAATGTGTTTGAATGCTTTTAAGAAGCCTATAAGAAATGAATCATAATAATAACTCTTGAGCTGAATGGCAATAACCCATTAGATTTGTAGCTTTGTCTATTGGAATCTTTTCAGAGTGCTTCTCTACAGTGTGCTGTGTTACTCAAATTCGGAAAGTAACATCACTCTTCAGTAGTGTGGATTCTCTTTATGTGTTTAGTAAAGATGAAAGATCACCAATTCCTAGTTGTCTTTTGTGTTTTTAATTTTGATTGATACTTTTTTATTTTACTACATTTTTTATAACAGATTTTTTTGTCCCTCATGAGTTGTCTTTCATGCTGTTCTTACTCTTGATTTCCTCCACTGAATTGTAAATCGTTCCACATATATTTGATTGTGTTGAATTTTGGATGGTCAGATATAGTTTGAGAAGGAATAAGCACAACCCTCATTCTTCCTGTGATTAGACATGTGCCTGTCTTTCTGGTAAGGTAATAATTTTAAAATATGCCTTGGTCTCAAATAGCTTTGTTGCATCACAGTTGATAAAGGCCAGAGAATGAATTCCATCTTAGATCCTGAATTATCACAGTGCTTTCACAGCACTAACCAACTTGTGATACTTAAGTGAGGAAGTCAGGTGAATGTCATCAAAATGTTACCGTTAAAGAATAATATCTTTAGCCTGAACTGAGTGTGTGCAGAGATGGAGTCTTAGATGGGAACAGCTTCCATTTCCTAGCTCAGCAGACCAAAACTCATCTAATCAGGTTGCTTTGTATTTTCCTTTTCATTCTGGAAGAGCAGATGGTTTCTTTAACAGGAGTGTGTCATTGCAGTCAAAAGAGTTGGATTATCTGGCCCTCTTGTGCCTTTGAGGGACATGTGGATGTTCCTGTGTGCTTTTACAGACACTGGACAGGAATAAGTAGTGTTAATTTGGTGTATCAGATGTTCTCTGCCTGCCTGCTGTACCGTCAGCTGGTGTACAAAAACCATTAACTCTCTTAAAAATTGGAAGACAATATACATCAGGGATTTGGCTTCTTGCTAGTGAAGAAGGATCCTACGGAGAAATTAAAATGTGAACTATCTCAAGATTATTTTCAGAGGGTTTTTTGTATTGAAAGATGGATGAGCTGAGGCAGATGTCAGGAGAAGTGTATTTTACACCTCAAAAACTGTCACAGCAGAAGTGCTAGCCTGTGGTTCAGTGATGGAATATGAAGACAGCAGATGGTGTCATAACAGAGATATCTGTCAGAACAGGGCTGGAAAAGCAGAAAGCTTCCAGTAAGTAACAGTTTTGACTGCATAGGTTTTAGAAGTGAACCAGGGAAGGGCAAAATCAATATGCCACACTGTAGACAGCCAGTGAAAAATGCACAGTGGGTTTAACATCATCCTAACAGATCAGTCAGCAAATGCTACCACCCAGGGCAGCATACTGCTTGCAAGCCAAAGAAAAGAGCCAGTTGAACACCCCCTTTCTTCCACTCCTCCCCAAAATAAGGAATTTCATTGCCCCTGCATTTTTGAGTATATGTGCCGCTGCCACAAGGATGTTGAAATCGGATCAGGATAGAAAAGGAAGGGGTTTTTTGTAGTATGTCCAGCTCATTCTTTTCTGAACAAAAGTTGCACCCCCCTTCCCCAACTCCCCAAAAAACCCCAAACCAACTATTCTGTGTTGTGCACAGCTCTGATGTGCCATGCAAAGTTGGTGGGCCATTTGAAACTTTCTGGAAACAAGTCACAGGAAATTTTTATATATATATATATATATATAAAAAATTCTTCTGAATGAAATGTACAAATGTGTATCTAAAACCCAAAAGAAATTAATTATGACCGTGGTCAGTGCAACATAAAGCTTAAAAAATAACAGTACCCAAGATGTCATTCTCAGATGAATATCAGCAGAAATTCAAAAGAGGTTTCTTTTTTCCCCACTCACATTCTTGGTTTGTTCCCATGGGAATGTCTAGTTTTGACCTTGTGGAAGACTTGTTGTGTAAGTTATCCCACAATATTAATAATTTATTCCCTCCTCCCCATTTATATGAATCTTTTATCCTTCAATAGCCCTTTCAGAGAAAACTTTGTCCAAAAAGAAAATAAAATGAACAATAATGCATTTTTCTAACCTCTAAGCATAATGTAATATAAAGGTCAATGTATTTGTCAATGTAATACTTAAATGTAAAAGCAGTAATTTAGTTTTCTGACTGCTACAGGTTATAATTCTTTATTATGCTAATAAGACTAGATAACTAACAGCTATTATGTTATAAATGCCATAAAATTAGAAATGGATTGAACTTATAAATGCGACAAGGTTAGTTTAAAATGCAGCATTTAACTCCTCTTTCTTTATTTATGTCACCTCTTTTGATTATATATGGGCAGGTAAAATTATTATAAGTCTTCCTTAATTGTTGTATATATTTCTACTAAAACATTCCAAGTGCTATTTAATTACTTCATGAAAAAGAATTAGTAATTAAAATATTTCTGAAAAGCTATTTGTACTTAAATTTCGTGGGTTTTTCTTTTTTTTTCCCCTCATTCTTGACATTTTGGATGGTACTATTAATATTTAAAGAGGATGGAGGGGCAATTTTTACTTTAGGACTCTAGAAAACGTTATGGCAAAGCCTTTGAGTCCTAATTCCCTCCTGTACTGTGCGTGGCCAGCACGTTTACAATCGGCAAGCCTGGCATTGCAGCATCCTGGAGCAGGAGCACACACTAAAGCACAAAGGGTTGGGGTGGCCACCAGCCAAAAAATTTAGAGCTGCCACCCTGCCTATGCTCCAGGCTGTGTTGGAGGAAGATCTACTTTGTGGTTTTGGTATATTCAAGCATAACTTTTCAGTCTGATTTTTATTTTCAAACTTCCTTTCAAAATCATTTTTCCTAACTGATGCTGTTTTCCTATGATTGTTTAAGAGCTTTGAAATATTTAATCAGAGTTTAAAACTGGTGTGGTTTGTTAGGTTTGTACTGCATGTATAGAGATACGTGTATGGTTTTAGTTAAGAAGGATTTGGTAACAATAAGAAAAATTCTCTGTGCCGGGGTGAGAGGATTTCTTGAGAAGGAGGAGGTTTAGGACACCCCACTCTATTTGCAGTTTTGTGTTTTTGTTAAGGGTCTTGAAAAGATGGTGAACAGTTAGGTGATCTGTAGCTAGGGTGAAGAAATTTTCACAGTAGAGGGCGATTTGGGTACTTAAAATAGTAGGCAAAATTATTAGGAAATCTTCACTGTGCATACTGTGATGTATGTTGCTGCTTCATTATCAGATTTGGTGAAATGACTGGGGGCAATGTGAAGAAGGTCTATCAAAGTGCATATAATGTGGAATCCAGTCCGGGATTTTGGCAGACTGGAGAAATGGTCTGGCAGAAATCTCATGACGTAAAACTAAGGAAAATGCAGAGTGCTGTAGCTGAGGAGGTATAAATCCTGCACTGGTGACCAAATGAAAAGTAGCTTTGCAGAAAAGACCCTGGAGTTCCTGGTGGACACGAATTTGAACATGAGCCAGCAGTGTGCCTGTGTAACAAACACAGAAGGTTTAACAGCCTCCTGGGCTGGATTAAGAAGTGTTGCCAGCAGCTGGAGGAAGATGATCCCTCTTCTCCAGAAAGCACTGGTGAAATGCATCTGGAGTGCTGGCAGCAGTGTTGGGCTCTCATGGACATACTGGAGTGAGTCCAGTGGAGGGCAAAGTTGAAGGGATTGGAGAGTAAGGTCTAGTGGAGAATGGGAGATAAGACTGCTTAGCCTGGAGAAAAAAAGGTTTGCGTGAATCTTACCAATGTCTGTATTAGATCGGGGGAGTGAAGAAGACTGAGCCAAACTTGTCTCAGTGTATCTTGTGATATGCAAGAGACAATGGGCGCAGACTGAAAAACAGGAAATCCATATACATGCGAAAACCCACTCTTTTTATTTCCTCTTTCTGGTCAAGGACTGCAGCAGCTTGGCAAAATCTCCATCCTTGGAGGTATTCAAAACTTAGCTGGATGTGTCCCTGAGTAACCTGGTCTGGGTGACTTTGCTTGAGCAGGGTGATTTGGACTAGGTGATCCTAAGAGGTGCCTGCCACCTTCAGCTTGTGTGGTTCTGTGAGTTCCAGTTTCTATTGCTGGTGATAAACTGCTGCAAAATTCAACATTAGAAATTTTAGGGACACCTAAATCTACTTATCTGAATGTCTCTGACCATTATAATGATGCATTTTACTAAAAACCACTGAGTTTTCTGTTTCACACACACACAAAGACCTTGGCTTTTTTGCAAACATTTTTAACATCTTTGCTTACTTGTGTCTTTCATGGCTGTAGATGCTTTGCAATAGGGACAAAATACTGGTGCCCAAGACACTGTCTACTGAATTGAAAATAAAATTGAAAAATAAGTGACATACACACTTGCTCACCCTCTCTCAAACTCACCCAAACTGTAGCTCCTAAGAGCTGAAAATACCTTGTCTCCTCTACTTTGAGCTACTTTTGTTTTTCTGGGGAAAATAGGACCATTGGTGTAATCTGCACCAGAAATCTGCCAAGGATGCTGCTAGACTCTCTTCTATCCTGCTCTTGGTATGGATAGTCTCTAATTGTTTGGGACTTTATTACTTCTTCCCTATAATTAACATGTTCTGTTGAGATATTTTTCATGATAGGCTGAATCTGTTTGCTGCTCATCCCTATGGTTTGCCCCATTGTTTTGGTGCCTCATAGCAAAACATGACCTCCATAATTATGCAGCCACGTTATCCACTAAGGGTTTACTGATAATGATGTCTTAACCAGATACAGCTGAAACTTAAATATATGTAAATGCTGCAAGTAACTGTTACTATAATTGAACCACAAGGCTCAAAAAGTTCTGCTCTTGGCTGTCACAAACTTCTAAAAGTGAAACTTAAGTCACTTGTCTTCTCTGAGCTTTATTTATGGCCTTATAGAAATGAACAAAGTAACTGTCTTATGAGTATGGTAAAGCTTTATTCCCTAGTGCTTGTTGAGCATCTCTCTGGGATGCCTAAAAATAACCTTTTCTGACCGTATTTGGTGGAAATTTTATTTAGTAGCACATTTTAAAGTGTGGGGGTTTTGTTTGCAGAGGGTTCAAGAAACAGCAGAGTAGTTTGTGAACATATTTGGGTTCTATGTACCCTAGTAAGAACTAGGTGCATA